>CM041780.1:193361124-193396892 GCA_023374045.1 Limonium bicolor
ATGCTGTTATTTTTTACTGAATATGTTTATACAGAGAACCAAGAGATTCAGAACTGATAACCAGAAATCATTAACTGTTGTTTTTCCCTTTCTGTTACTCACTAACCTGATTCTTCAGTACTCTTATCCCGAATTATTTAGCTTTCAGTTAGGTGTCTTATATAATCCTATCCTCAAAATGAACTCACGACTATGTTGTTAATCTCACTGGTGTAGTTTATATACTGAGACAAGGAGAGAACTGCAAAACTGGAAACTGTAACAATGAAACATCAGACTGATATCTCCTTTCCTATTTCTGTCCCTTGCCTATGAATTAATTTTCGATTCTCCCCAATTTGTTCATAGTTTGACTTTCAAATCTTCTTCCCAAACGCTCACCCAATTTCCTAAGTGCTTCACCATGGTTTTAACTCCCAGATATTCACAACAACCTGTTTAAGTTTCTGAAGGGTTAATATGCAAGACGGTTCAGATTTCTGGAACTGAAATCTCCATCGATATGCTCTCCAGTACTATTTCCTTTCTGTTCTCCAAACTGTTTTCCCTCGTTTCTCCTACTTCATTCACTCATGTTTTGCTAGTTTAGACAGGCCTTAACAACTCAATACTACCCCAGGTCAGTTAGTACTCTAAGAACACATGATACAGATTTCAACACGACTATCAATTTAAACTTGACAGCTACATTTTCTTTTTGTTTTCTGTTGTTTATTAAATTCAGAGGTAATCACCACTTTTTGATTTTAGCTGTTTCTTTTCCACGTTGATCCTTGGCACAAATGGAACTCCCAGTACCTCGGTCACGCGACCTCAACTGGAATGGTTTTTCAGGTGTTATACTTTTGTAAACCAGAAAGGAAAACAGATAGTGAGTTAGAGTAACCGAGCTTTGTTCTGAAGGAGGTCTTACCTTCAGGCTACGTTCCAGCACAGGAGTTGAGCAGCCTTTATCCAAGGAAATCTCGAGAAGCCTAGAGGACTGCATGTGCGGTTGAAGTATGACAGGAAAACAAGAGGAATTGCTTGAGAAATCTCCAACTGTCGTGGACAACAGAAGAATAGAAGGGCAATTAAAAGAAGTGTCTGCTCTGGTTTACCTGAAGATGATATTTGAGCCAGTGTGCTGGTTCTTTATCAGTTTTTTTTTTGACGAAGATTCAGCAGTTTGCAAGGAGACTGACTATACTGAAAGCATGGAGTCTTCGTTCAAGAAGGAAGGAGGTCAGGAACGACAGGAGGACAAAAAGAGAACAGGAAAGACATAGACACATCCATGAAGACTCGGCCTTACCATCACGCATGGGTAGCAGCAGAAATTTTCTGAATTGCTGTTGGTGCGGGTGTGCAGGTGAGGAAGAGAATGACTAGCACCGGTATTAATCATAGGACACAGACAAAAGAAATCGTGATACATGGGTGTGCTGTAGGTTGTCGGATAGAACAAGGGGCATGCGGAGGTCTGCTGTTGTTGTTTCTTTTGATTCGGATGTCAAGAATCTAAGTGCAGGCTCTGGTTGTTTGATTGTCACTATTTTAATCAGGCGTGGGAGTGTGTTTGGGGTTGTTTAAAACTAGCGACACAGCAACCCACATGAGCTGGTGTACTTGAGCTGCTGTTCGAGGACTTGGGCAGAGGGAAAGTCTTGCCACTGATGCAGAGTAGTGTACCTGTCTCAATTTTCTTGTTCCACCAGAGCGCATGCATGCGACAGAAGAAGAAGAGATTGTGGTTGTATTATTTTTTGAAACCGATAAAGGATGGGTATCCTGGTATAGTTTACTACTCGCAAGAAGAGGGAATCAGGGACATGAGGTTACTGTGTACCACTTGTCGATGATGACAACAAAGTGTTTGGTGGGGGTATTATGTTTCTATACTAAATTGGTCATTTACTTGGTTAAATGATTCGGTGGTTTAATTCATTCAATGGTAGGTGTTGTTATTCTTGTATCAATCGGTGCAGTCTATTACCAAATACGAGCTCAGCTCAAACTGTTAAGGTGTTCATTAGAGGTACCAATGGTACCGGGTTCGAATCCTGAATAGAGCATGTTGTTCTATTGTTTTGTATGGGTATATACACATGTCATTTTTTTTTGAAAAGTATATGTACATGCGTCCATATTATTATGTCGTGACGTTTGTTATCTACATATACATGCCTGCGACTACTTATCTTGTCGCGTTGTTAATTGTATTTATATATATATACGATTTTATGTTGTCGCGCTTTAGTTGTATATACATATGCGACTATATTATCATGTCGCGTTGTCAGTTATACACGCAACATTGTAATATTGTAACGTCGTCCCATTTTCGGACGTGTACATGCTCGTACCAAAATTTAATTGTTCGTTCGTTCACAGGCTGTTACATGCCTTAAGGTAATTAATTATATGTTTAAATAATGTCTAATTATTTAGGGGTATTTCAGTCTACCCCCCTTAAAGAGACTTCGTCCCGAAGTCGTTTTACTTGAATAGGTGTATTACTAATTACCCATACAATCCCATAATGTATATCTATATGATATACCATTTACACACATCGTATTGTGCTCATACCGCACATAGCCATCATTTGTGGCGTTAGTTCAAACATATATGGATATAGGTGATCCATCAGCACCACTATTTCCTATCAGTTCTACCAGTCCTGACAAGACACCATACCATCATCACACATTCCATATCTTAAGGATTTACTTTGTATCCGGACTACACCACATGTAATCAATCTACAAGGTATTATAAATATGTATATCACACATATCGTAAAGAACAATACTACATTCATGTATGTAGACACACCATTAAGTATTTCATAAAATTCATACATACGAGCGCACATCTCACACAAACAAATCAACCACGTACGCCCCGCGTACCCAACAACACCAACAAAATGAACAAACAACATCACAACAACATCCAACAATCAACATCGTGTGCCTCGCACACCCACAAACATACCAACAACCAACATCGTATGCCCCGCATACCCACAAACTATTGTATGCCCCGCATACGAAATAAGCCAACAAACAACTGTGAACAACAAATTCAGTGCGAACATGTGCACAGCCAAGAGGCTCTACCCCCCTTAAAAAGGGTTACGCCCCCGTACCCCGCAAGTATTCAACAGCCGCTCCACAAGGAGCGCTGGATACTTGGCTCTCATAGAGTTCTCTAACTCTCATGTGGTTTTCACCTTTGGAGTAGATTATTCTCATTAGAGAGACGGGTATGACTCTAGCCCCTTCGGGCTCTTAAATATATAAGGGTGAGGCACGTATTTGTGCTCTCTCCCAAGTTCGTTCTAATGGGCCCACTCGCTCTGTATGAGGTGCAGACCCATGAACATAGGCTCAATTTCCCTTTTCCATTACTGTGTATCCTCTTATTTGGATCACTAGCATACATTCGTGTGTCTTTCCCACTGATATTCAGCTTGAGGTATAATATGACATTGGCTCTTGTTAGTACTTGGTGCTCTTTGCACTTGTTTGTAATACCAAGACGTACCAGCCTACATGTCCACGTAGATGATGATTGTCATCCGTGTCTCCTGGTGGTTTTGTTCCAGAGTAATACACTGTTGTAGTTCTTTGATACACACTTTGTTGATATCCATTGCATCTTTCTGTTTCTACTAGATTAATAACTGCACAAGTGCAATACCAAAACACTCAGTCCTACAGAGTGCAGAGGCGTAAACTCTCAGCAGCTAATATCTAAAGAGCAAACAGATAAGATGAGCGAATCATCATGTGAGTGGTATTCCAAGTTTATTCTTCTCATTGCGTAGCATTTAGCTTGTTCATTGCGTAGTCACGCGTTTATGTTTACATCATTGGTAGATTCCTCTGGATTGCAAGAACTTGCATGATCCTTATGAGGGTTCTACGTATTATTCGTCCATATAGTGGTTTCTTGTTTCTGTCATCTGCCTCGTCATCTTCGAAGGGTCTCCTTGTCTTCACTGTGTATCGTCTGCTACTCTGTGTGTAGGTTCTGGTTCCTCTAGCCCGTTGGTTGACTGCGGTTCTTCTCGTCCATTTGAGGTGATCTGCGTCACTGTCCGTTACGGAGTTGACTACTTCTCGTGTTCCTAACACTACTTGTCTACATGCATGGGGTACCATACTGATACATTACTACTTACCTGACTAACCTATAAATAAGTCTGTCAGGCCCACATGCTCCTATCGGAGTGCGGTCGTCCCATGTCTCGTTTAGTAAACTGGTAGTGTCCGTCACACGACTATTGTGAAGTATTCTATTGTCAATCTCCCTTTTGATGGATGTCCTTGTTGTAGTTTGATGTTGATTGGTCCGCAATGTGGGTTTTCTTGTCGTAGATTCTAATGTTCTAGCAGTATGGTGGTAAGGTGGTTGGAACATTATTTTTGTTCCCTGGACTCATGTCCTTAGTAACATATTAGTGGTAGCACTTGGTCGCTAACCAGTTGAACGTTGATTCGTCTGTATGGTTGCAATCGTTTATGTAATATTGGTGCTGAGGTAGCAATGTCAGTTCTCCTATCTCGATCTCCATGAGTATATACATAATTCTTTCCTCCAATTTTAATCATTATCATATCTTACCTATGCTTCCCGATATGGCGTAGGGTAAGTTCTCATACTTGGGTATTTATACGCGTTCACTGTTCCGTTTAATTGGGTGTATTGTAGATTGCATGATTGCTTGAGCATCTTGGCTCTTTACTTCCCATTGATGGTACTGCAAATGAGTTGTTTTTACAAATACTATAAGTGAATCCTTGTATGCCACTTCCTAAGATCAGGTTCGTCCATTAGGACTGAACATTTATCACTATTAGTGATTAACATTACATGCTGGTATTCAGCTAGTAAGCAATGTCTTTGTTGTCACTTATTGTTTAGTGCGAGTTACTTGTAACTGCAGTTATTTATATTTCAGTGCGCGGTTTGGCGCCTGTTAGTAATTCCATTGTTATTCACATTGCTTACGGTATGTACCGTAGCTCCATTGCTTCATTATATTAACTTAGACATTGTGTTAGTAATACCTGAAAGGTAATTGGAGTCGGTGTTCCCGGTCTCCTGAGCTTATGCCCCTTATTTGTACATTAGGTACTTGCTTATTTACGCTATTTAGCGTTTGGTTTGTGTGTTTGTAATATCGATTTAGGTGGTTGTCATTGATTCAATTTACACATTATTCATCACTGACAGTCGTCACAGTAGTAAACGACATGTCTTTAACATAATTGATACTATCATTTTCTTTACATGGCGGGACGCCAATGGCGGTAGCCATTCTTCTACTTAGGACTTGTTTCATAATCGGTATGATATTGATAATACTTATAGAACTTAATCTTGTCGTTGATCATTTCTAACTGTACATAATCATACGTGGCACTCCTTGGTAAAGGTAGTGCTCAGAGGTAGTAATTATTCATGTGTTCAGTGTTGATTCGCGTTCATTGTTGCGAAGGTATTGGTAATGTCCATATTACGGTAGAATTGTTCTTTTCACTCCTGGTCCATCTGTGGACTGATACGTTTTACCAATTCTCTTGTATTCATCACAGGTTGGCGTATACGTACATATAGTTAGTGAACTATAAGTTACATTTATTGCAAGGTTAAAATGTTATAACGTATGATATGTATAACATCTTATTGATAATGTGGCAATACTGAAATAATGGAAAAGTATTAGGAGTTGATGGAAAAGAATTTTGATGTATATGCCTTTGGCAATAATATAGTTTTATTAAAGTATGGGTTATAGTATATATAATGAGAAAATGGAATTTATAACCTAAGGTTAGTATAATATAAACCTTAGGAATTATCAATATATATGTCCTGAAATGTTACAGAATATTAAGATAAAGTTCTTAATATATATTGCATAATATAATGCATCAATCAAATAATCATCGTACATAAGATGATGATGAAAATGTGACATAAATATAAGAGAATAAATCATGAGATAAATGTAAGTGAATAAATATAAATACTGCTCATACGATATAGTTGGAAACTGTATGGCAGCGATCGTTATACGATCGTATTCTCTTCATAGTTTTATTTGTATGATTTAATATATATACAACGTAACTGTTAATCGCAAGTTTCCTTTGCTAGTTGTTTGTAACTAGGATACTGCAGTTTTGTTTATCCTTACTATAATTAATGTTGGCAACTTGTGAAGAGTTTCAGGAGTCATACGACTCTGGTGTGATCAGCACCAGTGTTGCACTAGCCTTTCACCCCAATTTGTGGTTGGTTTTCCCTTGATCCCCGGGAATCAGGTTTCACCGTCCACTTCCAATTCGGCCATTGAATGTTTGATAATTAAATTATGTTATCTTGGCTCTAGCCTGTGTCATTGCATTCGTTCGTTTAGTAGTTATAATTGTTATGGGCTGGTGTGCCATTTTCATTGCGTTATTCGGACTCGTCGGTCCTTCAGAGGTTGTAGGCCTCGTATCTTAGTGGTTTATTGCAACAATTGTAGTTATGTAGTTTATATTAGAGGTGTACAATTGTTTGGTGATTATTGGTAGCCATGGTGTCGTACCATAGGTCTACAGTTTACAGTATTCGTTGTACGATAATAGCAGTGGTAACGTGTGTGTTGTAATTGTTTGCAGCACTTGCAGTGGCAAGTGCGCGGGGTAGACGAAATTACTGGTACATTGTTTAAATCAGCGCTTGCAGTGGCAAGCGCGCCATGCAAGTAGAGTTGTCGGTTCCGACTTGTTTGTCTCACTGCTGCATGGTTGTTTAAGTACTGTTAATGATTGTTCATGAATAAGACGGTATTTGGATTTGGGAAATTTTCCTGACCACATTGTCATTAGAATAATCAAGTCCTCCTCACATTATATTATAATAGCGTAAACGTTTGGACTTTGTCTCCCTACAGGTACCGCCACGACAGGGTCCTAGTGTCACGGTATTGGTGTCCACAAGTTTAGGATTGAAGTTTGACATAACAGGACGGTATTCTCACAAAGTTCCTCCACGTTCTCAAGATAATTTCTTTTTACAGTTTGGTGGTTAAAGGTCCCATTACGGGCGACGGTCTCGCGGAGTTCATGGTGCTCCCGGTCCGCTTGCCCTGATGTTCTTGGGTGATCCTTTCCACGACGTTGTAGTAGTAGTGGCGCTCGCCTCTGGCAGTGCCTATGATGCGCGCTTGGTCGTCAATGGAGGTATGACATTGAGGTTGTATTAATGTTACAGGAGCAGGAATTATTCATTCGCTGCGAGAGTGTTTTGACAGTCTGTTGGGCTTGGTAGCCCTTTTCCCTTTATTCGGGGATTATATTTCTTAGTTGTATTATACTCATTGGGTTGTGGCGGGAGGGGTACTGTCGGCGGTAGTTCGTACTGGACTTCCACATGAAAGTGGACTGTCGCCAATGTACTCATGACGTTTGTGTCTCCTCCTGGCTGAGCTCTCAGCTGGACCTTAACAGGGGTAATATTCCCGGGCCTTTATGCCCTTGGCCAGCTTCCTGGCTCACACCACCACTAGATGTCGGTATTACCGTTCGTTCTCTCAATAAAGCACCATAATACAATCAACTCATTTGTGTGCCCCAAGGGCTAACACTTGCAGGCCAAAGGCTCTGCCAACACATAATTTCATTAAGACACAGACGTTTCGTACCTCACAAACGTTTCCCAAGTTTCCCAAATCCTAAGCTCACTGTCTTAACCTAGTATCTCGTCATCAGAGCGGTACTCCGCTCTGATACCACTTTTGTAACACCCCTCATAACAAATACGTAATAGTCGCTCACGTGAACAGGAATAAAGGCGTCTCACAGCGGAAGGATTACAGTAATAGAACTCACATGGGTGTTACTTGCCACCACTCGCCCATACGAGTGATGTAGCAGTACAACATCTTAACAAAATTAAACATAAAAATACAATCCGCGGTGACAACGAGATACCACCTACATTTCTATCTAAGTATCAAAAGCACAACTACTGTGAGCATCTAAACATAATCCAAATCTTACAACCCCTTTCCAGTGGAATCATTTAATACATAACGAGGTATGAACGGTAAATCCAAATCAACAACGTCCTAACTACCCAGTCCCGCACTTCGGCTTCAACGTGTTCAGCAACCTGCACAATAAGTGTAGTCTCAGCGATAGACGCTGAGTATGCCGGATCTGGACCCTATTGGTCACTTGTCATTTTTAACCGTCTTGATATTAGATTGATTTCATGCTTTGTCATTTTACAGATATAATAAATACTGTAACAACATGCATGATTATATAATCATTCATCCAATCCAAACAGTCATATATGGATATACACAACTGTCATACATCATACAATACAATGGCATTGAGAACTCATTCATCGTATGTTAACATCATCACATAGTACATCACTCGGCCCTCCGGGCCTTCACATATCGTTTGTTTAGGTTAGCACAGTCGGGCGTCAGTTAGGACAACCCGAAATATACTCACTTGGACAGTAGTCCCACGTACACACAAAGGTGCTCACTGCCCTGATCATCCGAAGACTCTGGGACTTATTCACTTTGCCTTTGTAAAGGCGTCCATTTAGGTGGCCAAGGGCCTGGTGCCAACGGTAGCACACTCTGCCTGACGATCTATCTAGGCTCGATCAGGATTAACTAGGGAAAACCCGATACGGGATATCCCAAGAGATCTCTACGCGCGACCAGCAGCCAGTGACTGTCTGGATTAAGGTACATCATCACATTCATTCACACTCCACTGTTAGCTTTGTTAGTTAGATAGTCAGTTACAGTTTTAGTTATGGAGTACATCACTTAATTTGTTGGCTGCCCTATGGGTCTTACGCATGCCTAGAATTATTCTAGGTAACATTCACGTTCGAGTCAAAGCTCTAGAGACCGACAATGTCGTGTCCCGTTCCTAAGTATTTTACTTAGGTTATAACTACATACTTGTAATACTTAGCGTATTAGTTCAAGCAACAGTGGTCACAATCACACATCTCGCATATGTAGTTTTGTATAAGTCGATCTATAGTCGACGTAGTATTAGTCCCGTAGGACGTTCGTGCATAAATAAATAATGCAGTGAACATAACTACACATCACATACATAAATCACATACATACATTCACACAAGTTATTTATCAAACAAATCCGAGCCTGAGGAATTCCTCAGGACAACTCGGATCAAATCCCTTTACATACCGTACACCGTGTCTAGGTTCGCGCAGTGTAGACCGCTAAAGCTTTCGAACGCGCACATCCGAAGGGCGATCTAGAAATACAAGGAACGCTAAGCGTCAATCCACATGACAGTATAATTCGGTATTTCCGAATAACATTTGAAAATCTCAGTACTACATCCCCGGATTTCAACTGTATTTAGTTACGGGATTGTTATCTTTAAAAACTCCTTATTCACAGAGTGAGTTAATATTTGGTTTACATTGGAGTATGAAATCTTACGTTATACACTTGTGATGCTTCATTCGGGATCTACTTATCGTACCAAGGTCATAGACTAACCTTATTATTTTATGTCATTGTGTGCTATAGTTTATATCTTTATTCTTGACATGTTTTTATATTTACGTATGCGTTTAGCATGACAGTTTTAATAAACTATATCTTTGACCACATAATATTGTTTAGTGTCACATTTATTTCATGACGTCATATACTATGACATTTCATATGTCATTAGACTTTATAGCCTATGGCTTTGGTAGCTTTATGTATGTACCGAAACTAGTATACTCATTTGATACACTCGAACTCCTTTGTTATATAATTCTCATTAACCCTAGTATAACCACATAACTTATAACATGATGTAAGTATCTAATTTTATAACATAAAACCCTTGTAATAAGATGTAATCCAAAGTTTCATAAGCTCACTTAGGCATGTTAGAGATGTTTTAGGTTCATTAGTAACTCAATACCACCCCTCATCACCCTCTGTGACACGGTTATACAGAAGCTTATACCTTATTGATATTCGAACAACAACCTCTATATTCCCACCTAATTCTTGTTTCTAGTTAGTCCAAGTGCTGTTTGATTCTTCCCCACAGTATCTACCTAACTAACTATAGGTTTTGATAATGTTTTAAACTCAAAACAAACACATCAATACTGTTACCATTTCTGAAATTTCGTTTTACAGAAACTGGAAAGTGCAGAAGACTGTAAGCTCTTGCTTTGTACAGCTCCTTTACAAAATTCCTTTTAGACCGTTAACCAGTTTTATTTCTAATTCTTCTCAATGTTTTTACCCAACAAGCTAGGTGTATTATGGAAGTTTTAAACTCAAGACTAACCCAAGACAGTGCTGCCAATACTTCTAGAAATTCTTTTTACAGCAACAAGGTTTTAGAAATCTGAAACTTCAATCTGTACACTTCTTCCTTCCAGCTCCTCCTTTAATGTATCCAATTGATTTCTAACTTTCCCCCGGAATGTTTACACACTTAGCTAAATGAATTAACAAGGTTTTGCACTCATAAACAGACCATTACAACTCTGTTAAATCTGCTGAACTCAATCATACAGAAGCTACATTATAACAGGATTCTGAAGTAAAACTTTCTGGACACTTCTTTACTCCACTACACATTCACTGCACTAACTAGTTCTTAAAGCTTCTCAAGTGTTCATAGCTTACTTAGGTGTACCAGGACTGTTTTAGGTTCATTAACAACTCAGTACAACATTTATACCCTATCTGTAAGTCACTTATACAGAGGCAAGAATTACAGAAAAAGAATTGAACAGAATCGGTACATTTCTGTTTGTTTCTTCTTGCAGTTAATTATCCTGACCTCTACTCTCTCAAATGTGTATAACTACTCAGTTCACCCCCCCCTTAACCCATGTCCTGGGTAAGTCCTTAACCCACTACAACATTCCTAGAACCTCTGTAACTCAGTTATACAGAACTTAATAGGATGGTGAACTGAAACATGAACTGCTACATCAATTACTAACTCTCTTCTTTGTGTACAGGTTGATTTTCAGTTTTCACCGATTGGCATTGGCTTCTGGGTTAAGTGTTTTGACTTAGTCTTCACCCCAAACTAAACCCAAAGAACTCATTAATCTTACAGGCCCTCACTTAAGTAGAGACAAAACTCCAGGAACCGAAAAAAACTGAAATGTCTTCTATTGTCTTCCTTCTGCCCTCAATTCCGGTTTCTAATTCACCCAATGCACTTATAAACTTACTCAGGTAGGTTAGAGGTGTTTTAGATTTATTGGCAACCCTATACAACTCCTTCAAATTCTTTCTATACAAGTTATACAGAACCGAAAAAAAAAGAATTGAGAACTGGAAAACTGGAACTATGCAACTAATGTAATTTCTTTCCTGTTGCTTACTAATCTGGTTTCTCATGTTCCCTTTCCCAAATTATCTAGTTCCTTAGTTCGGTGTTTTAATCCAACTGTATCCTTGAGACAGACCCGCAACAGTCCAGTTAAAGTTACAAAACTTACCTATATTGAAACAACCAATTTCAGGGACTGAAAAAAAAACTGAAACTGATAACTCTTGCCTATTGTTCTCTTTTTGCTCTTTAATCTGATTTCAGGTTTCCCTCAAATGGTTCAGTCACTTGGTTAAGTGTTTCAATACCGTTTAACCCCAGAACAACCCCAACACAATGCTGTTATTTTTTTACTGAATATGTTTATACAGGAACCAAGAGATTCAGAAACTGATAACCAGAAATCATTAACTGTTGTTTCTTCCCTTTCTGTTACTCACTAACCTGATTCTTCAGTACTCTTATCCCGAATTATTTAGCTTTCAGTTAGGTGTCTTATTATAATCCTATCCTCAAAATGAACTCACGACTATGTTGTTAATCTCACTGGTGTAGTTTATATACTGAGACAAGGAGAGAACTGCAAAACTGGAAACTGTAACAATGAAACATCAGACTGATATCTCCTTTCCTATTTCTGTCCCTTGCCTACGAATTAATTTTCGATTCTCCCCAATTTGTTCATAGTTTGACTTTCAAATCTTCTTCCCAAAACGCTCACCCAATTTCCTAAGTGCTTCACCATGGTTTTAACTCCCAGATAGATTCACAACAACCTGTTTAAGTTTCTGAAGGGTTAATATGCAAGACGGTTCAGATTTCAGGAACTGAAATCTCCATCGATATGCTCTCCAGTACTATTTCCTTTCTGTTCTCCAAACTGTTTTCCCTCGTTTCTCCTACTTCATTCACTCATGTTTTGCTAGTTTAGACAGGCCTTAACAACTCAATACTACCCCAGGTCAGTTAGTACTCTAAGAACACATGATACAGATTTCAACACGACTATCAATTTAAACTTGACAGCTACATTTTCTTTTTGTTTTCTGTTGTGTATTAAATTCAGAGGTAGCTCACCACTTTGATTTTAGCTGTTTCTTTTCCTCGTTGATCCTTGGCACAAATGGAACTCCCAGTACCTCGGTCACGCGACCTCAACTGGAATGGTTTTTCAGGTGTTATACTTTTGCAAACCAGAAAGGAAAACAGATAGTGAGTTAGAGTAACCGAGCTTTGTTCTGAAGGAGGTCTTACCTTCAGGCTACGTTCCAGCACAGGAGTTGAGCAGCCATTATCCAAGGAAATCTCGAGAAGCCTAGAGGACTGCATGTGCGGTTGAAGTATGACAGGAAAACAAGAGGAATTGCTTGAGAAATCTCCAACTGTCGTGGACAACAGAAGAATAGAAGGGCAATTAAAAGAAGTGTCTGCTCTGGTTTACCTGAAGATGATATTTGAGCCAGTGTGCTGGTTCTTTATCAGTTTTTTTTTTGACGAAGATTCAGCAGTTTGCAAGGAGACTGACTATACTGAAAGCATGGAGTCTTCGTTCAGGAAGGAAGGAGGTCAGGAACGACAGGAGGACAGAAAGAGAACAGGAAAGACATAGACACATCCATGAAGACTCGGCCTTACCATCACGCATGGGTAGCAGCAGAAATTTTCTGAATTGCTGTTGGTGCGGGTGTGCAGGTGAGGAAGAGAATGACTAGCACCGGTATTAATCATAGGACACAGACAAAAGAAATCGTGATACATGGGTGTGCTGTAGGTTGTCGGATAGAACAAGGGGCATGCGGAGGTCTGCTGTTGTTGTTTCTTTTGATTCGGATGTCAAGAATCTAAGTGCAGGCTCTGGTTGTTTGATTGTCACTATTTTAATCAGGCGTGGGAGTGTGTTTGGGGTTGTTTAAAACTAGCGACACAGCAACCCACACGAGCTGGTGTACTTGAGCTGCTGTTCGAGGACTTGGGCAGAGGGAAAGTCTTGCCACTGATGCAGAGTAGTGTACCTGTCTCAATTTTCTTGTTCCACCAGAGCGCATGCATGCGACAGAAGAAGAAGAGATTGTGGTTGTATTATTTTTTTGAAACCGATAAAGGATGGGTATCCTAGTATAGTTTACTACTCGCAAGAAGAGGGAATCAGGGACATGAGGTTACTGTGTACCACTTGTCGATGATGACAACAAAGTGTTTGGTGGGGGTATTATGTTTCTATACTAAATTGGTCATTTACTTGGGTAAATGATTCGGTGGTTTAATTCATCCAATGGTAGGTGTTGTTATTCTTGTATCAATCGGTGCAGTCTATTACCAAATACGAGCTCAGCTCAAACTATTAAGGTGTTCATTAGAGGTACCAATGGTACCGGGTTCGAATCCTGAATAGAGCATGTTGTTCTATTGTTTTGTATGGGTATATACACATGTCATTTTTTTTTGAAAAGTATATGTACATGCGTCCATATTATTATGTCGTGACGTTTGTTATCTACATATACATGCCTGCGACTACTTATCTTGTCGCGTTGTTAATTGTATTTATATATATATACGACTATTTTATGTTGTCGCGCTTTAGTTGTATATACATATGCGACTATATTATCATGTCGCGTTGTCAGTTATACACGCAACATTGTAATATTGTAACGTCGTCCCATTTTCGGACGTGTACATGCTCGTACCAAAATTTAATTGTTCGTTCGTTCACAGGCTGTTACATGCCTTAAGGTAATTAATTATATGTTTAAATAATGTCTAATTATTTAGGGGTATTTCAGTAATTGTGCAGCCCGCATGCTACCGGGTCACGCACAACTAATTGTCGTCTAAACATGCGGTTGATTATATTTAAATCATGCATGAAAACTATAAACACACCACACATTACATACCCACAACAATGGGGCTCAACAAATCAGTCAACACAACAATACACGTTAGATCACTCATTGTGTTCTTTAACCCTTGAGGGTTTCTCCTCTAATGGAGCTATTTTCTTGTTAGACGACACTTACCTACTATTCGGGTTACACTTAAACTTCTCTTATTATAACCTGGGATTGATACCCATGATCCACATACTCCACATAACAACTCATATCACATTTAACGTACATACAACATAACTTGGAGAGGGTCACGTGAGGACACGTACCCCGAGATGTGAGTTAGTAATCTCATTAGAACCTAGAGAATCTTTTTATTCCCATGATAAGCTCGTTATACAATAACTTATTGTTCTACATAGAGAACACGTGTCACTTATGGTGCGCCGGAAATACTTAGTTCTGAATGCACCGTACACATTAACTTTACTGAGATGTGTCGGTCTCAATATAGTACCGAACACACCGTACATGTCCCCCGGTACCGACGTGAGTCAGTGGAAGCCTTGGTTAAGCTTGAGGGTGATCGAAGAGCAAGAAGGAAATCAACCATAACAGAGAGGGAGTTAAAGAAACAGTATACATCAACTCCCAAACAACACGTGCGACCAGAACACTCCGGATTCCTCACCCCCCATAATATATATATATACAGTTAAGAGCTCCATTATGGAACCTATCACATCCATACACCATATGGTGCTACAACCGGGTTAAACACACACAAGTGAGGTAAACATACTTACACGCACAAACAACACACAACTAACTCACGCATAGCTGTGGTTAGAACATTCCCATGGTTTGGGTCGTTAAATCTGAATACCGAACTCCTATGTGATCCTAGATTTGGTTAGCTAAGGTTTAACACATATTTGAGGTTAAACGGTATCGGAAACAAGTACGCCACATAAATGAATTACTGTAAACTCATTACATGTTTTTATCTTATAAGGTGGCAACATTCAGAAAAACACATTGGCATACAAGCCGGTGTAATCCGGTAGAACACAGGTTGTAAGAAAACCATACCTGTCACCAAGGTCCACTCTATTGTGTCCTCTTGAGTTCCTTAAACAATTCTCGAACAACGGGTAACATTACAGTTACTTTCATTAACATTGGGGTAATATGATTGTTTAACGACTAATGCGCTCATAGTTAACCCCGTCATCCCGTTATACTTAATTTTACCCTTGTGATCTTAAGTTCACAACTCTCACATCAAACCTAAAACTTGTTTACACTTTTAAGGCCTTTACGTGTCACCAAACAAGGCCTAAACATCATCTAAAACCATTACCATTCAATCCCTCATCATTAGAAGCCTTAAACAATTTTTTTTACTCTCTGGTCTGGACCGCCCCACTGGGGAGGTCCCAGGGCGGTCCACAACAGAAGCTCCTACGGCTGCATAATTCCACTGGACCTCCCCATAGGGGCGGTCCCTAGGGGCGGTCCACAACAGACCCCCATTTTTCAAAGTGCTTTTCTACTCATTTTGAACTCCAAATTCACCCCAATCTTTTCCTAACCATTCCATAACCTTTCCACATGTTTCCTACATGTTTAAACACCTTAAAACATGCACTAACCTTCCTCAATCATCACCAAACTTGTTACTCAATTTCTTACAAAAATTCCTAACACTTATAACATTTTTCCTTAGGATTTCTAAGTGGTGGATCATGCCTACAATACCACTAACCAAAATGTTGCCTCACAAACATTACAACTACTCCAAAAGCATTATTTCTCACCAACACCTCCTTTACACAACTCCTTAAGATTTTGCACAAGTTCATTCTTAATCCTTCACAAGGTATTATACCTCTTTTACTACCAAATTTTGCACAAGCCTTAACACTTCACATAACATAACTTTGGTGTGTCTAAGACACCCATTTGATCCCTAAATCCTCCAAGACAATTCCTAGGTCATGCTAGCACTCAAGAACTCATTAATTCATTTTCTTTCACCAATTTAACACTTAACAATTTCTAGTACAACCTAGGTCACAATACTTCACCAAAACACTTAAAACTCTTGTTTTCCCAACTAAATTTTGCCATAGCTTCTCTTGTATCACCTTACACCAAAACACATAGTTTTTCACTTTTAAACAATCCAAGAACACATAATCCTTAATACACATCCTTACACAAAAACACATGGTTTTTCATCCTTTAACCATCAAAGACATTCATCTTCACAAGAGATGTTCTTTACGCACAACTAAACCTTTAAACTACACTACACCACAATATAGTGCATAAACTTAAATTGCTTGGCACTTAGGCCGTTAAATAACATGGCTCTTAGGCCCTTAAATTGCATTAATCTTAAACACTGAATTTCCCACATAATAATTGCCTTTAACCTGCAAATACACACAACATTACATATGCCCTTAATAACCTCCTTGTGGGTATTCACTAACTCATTTCCCTTTGGCTCTTTAGGTTGTTTATGAAGCAATTATAGCTCAATTTCCTAAGGCACTAAACTACATTAAGAGAGGTCATTTACCTCTTTGTTTTCCAAGCTTTCTCACTTGTTTTCTCTTGTCCTTTCTTGATTAAAAATCGACAAGGGCTTTTATCACTTGTCAATCTTCTAACCAATACACACATAAGGGTAATGAGATTTAAGATTCATACTTAAACTCACATATAACCCTAAATTTACATAAGTGTTTTAAACACTTAAAGTAGAAGTTTACCTTGGAATTTGAAAAAGAACTTGAATAAGTAACAAGAGAGGACTCCTCCTAGTCCATTGAAGTTTGAAATGAGGATATGAAAGATCAAAAGAACACACCATCAATGGGTGACTCTCGGTCATATATAAAAAACAAGGGGGAATGAAGTTTTTTCTTTGGTTTTCCTTACCTTGAAGCAAAGGAGAATGACAAGGCATGAAAAGATGAGCTGAAGCTCCTTCAATGGTGATTCTCCATGGCACCGAATTGGAGCTCTTAGAGATTTAAAAATATAGGAATGTAGAGCTTACTATATCTAAGACAACGGTAGTTTCAGAATTAAATTCGGAGCTTGGAGCCATGAGTTACAAGCATTCAAAGATGGAGAATTGTGTTTTGCTGTAGCAAAACATTTTTGAGAAGGGAGGAGGAGGTTGGAGACGGTGGGAATCAAGAAGGAAAGAAAAGAATGAGGTGAGAGAGTACACTTTGGAAGATGTTTATGTTATAAAGCAAAAGTAACCTTTTTACTTACTTTTTTCTTTCTTTCTTTAACTAACTAATAAATGGTGGTGACTCACCACATAGAAAAATGTCCCCCTTTAGTATAATGGGACATTTATGGTCTTTGTTGACCAATTAATTGACTTATGTTGACTTATAACTTAAACTAGCACTATTTGAGCACTATTCACAAATTAAGGCACATAATTGTGAAATTTTTGATTTCCCATTGATTTAGGCTTCCTAATGTGATACTAAGTAGTACACATGTTGATTAAAGAGTAATTATGGACATTTAGCCACTCAAAACTCATTTCCAAGACAATTTTCAAAAATGTGCTTTAAGGCTCCTTAAAGCACATTTTATGTTTTAACTTGTTTTCAAGCTTGGTTTTCTTTAGTAATTGATTTAACATGTTCATTAGCATGTAAATAAGGTCTAGGAATGACCTTTAGGTCTTATACAAGGTTACACCAAGTCTAGGGCAAGTATTTGCTTAAATTGACTTTATGGTGTTTTCTTGTGTTTCCTTTGGTTTAATTGTCTACCAATGTTTCTTAAGGACTTAATTAGCCTTATTAAATCATAATTCTATATTATTAAGTCTTGGTAGGCTCTTTGGGTCCTAACCAAGTTCATTCCAAGCTTAGAGCATGTTTTTGTTCAAACTGTCTTAGTAGTACTTTATTGTGTTTACTATGGTTTAATTTACTTAATAGTATTTCTAAGGAACTTTGTAGCCTTTATATACCATAGTCTAAAATTTAAACAACATATCAAGGTTTGGGGTATTTCAGTTGGTGTTTAGAAGGAATGTGATATAAAGAGGAAAATTATTTATATAGACACATGGCCTAGGGTGCCGCAAGGGCAAATCAAACAACACTAACTCAACTCTTACATACCTTTCTAGTCCTACACCTTTCCCTTGCATCTCTGATGATATGGCGGACATGCTTGCCTTGGGACCGGATGAGTAATAAGAGAAACTCCATTCCCCCACCAAAGTGAGTAGTAAGAGGGTTCGAAACTCAGGACCTTCCGTCCACTACTCCAATCCTCTACTACTCGGATGCCAATCACTTGACTATATATATATATATATATATAATTAAGCTTAAGAATATAGGATGGAATAAGTAATACAATAGTAATCTTAGAGTAAACAAATTAAGTTGTTAAGTTGGTAAATTTAAACCTATTTGGTGTATAAATAGGTGAAGAGATTTTGAGTTTAATCATATAATACGTTATATTAAATTAAATCACGGCTTAAGTAATATTAGAGGATAAAGTTCGGGGAAATGATATGACATTAGGATATGATATTTTGGCTAGGAGGTTTGAATATTCTTGATGAAATACCCCGGACTTAATTAGGGTGATTAAATTACTCTAATACAATATTGAGGGCCTATTAGTGCCTAACAAATTTTGGTAAAAAGAATAAATCCAAAGGAAACAAGAAAAACGCTTAAAAAGCGAAAAACGCTAAATTGGGTGTTAAGTGACCCTAGGAGAAATACAACCTTAAAGAGGGTATTAAATGAATTTAAAAGGCTTAATAATGCCTAAATAATGTATGGGAACAATTCCCAAAGAAAGCGGATCCATAAAACGAATTAAAAGGCTAATAAAGCTTTAGCGCCCGTTTTTTTAGAAAACCCGAAAACGTGACTTTAAGTGGTCCAACAAACCCGTAAAAATTATAGTTCATCGAATAACTATAAATAAACATTAATGGGAATATAATAACCATTAAAATTAAGGGAACGAGAAAATTCCGGAAAACGGGCCCGGTTAGTGAATAGTGCTAAACCGGGTAAATAAACGAGCGTTTTCTGTAAAAGACGAAAAACGCTCCAGATGGTACATACATGTGGGGCCGGTTTTTAAATATTAAACAGCCCCCTCACACACACTAATAAGCTAGAAAGAAAAAGAAAGAAAGAAAAGAAAAGGACTCTCCCTCTCCCCTAATTTCCTCCTCCCTCACGTACTGCCCTCTCTTCCTCCTCCCTCTCTTGCCGATTTCTCTTCTTCCTGCTCCTCCATGGCTTTTTGCAGCCTCTCCAAACTCCCCACTTCTCTTCCTTGTACAAGCTACATTCATGCTCCAAATCCAAAAATAATTACATATTTGAACTCCTCTCATCATCCTCTGTCATTCTCTCTTTTTAAAATTCCAAAAGGATGAAGTTGACCTCCATGGGTTTTTCCCATTTGAAGAGAAAATGGCACCATCTTGTAGCTTGGAGTATCCTCTTTCAAACAAGGTAAAAAGTTTCAAGAGAAAACCTCATGTTTCCCATTTTCATGCCTTGGCCGATTTTTTCCCATTATCATGCCTTGTTTCTTCTTGTTTTGGAGCTTCATTTCAACCCTCCAATGGTGGGATAACCCCCTCCTTGATTCAAGGGTGAGAACCCCTCTTAAAAAGCTCCAAAGGTAAACCCTAAATTATGACATTCTAAGCCCTCCATTGAATTAGTGTATTTCCAAAGGTTTAGATGATTAATTGAGTATATTTTTGTGTTTCTTAAATGTTGGGATGGAGTTTGGCAACTCAATTCCTACTTGACCGAAATTGAGAAGAGGAGAATTAAGGTAAGAAACTCACCTTAAAGCTTGTCTTAATCTGCTTTAGGATTTGGGATGGGTAAATAAATTAATGAACTAAATTATGAATTGAAACCTATGTGGGAGGATGTGTATATTTGGTTTTAGAGAGATTTGTGAACTTGTGTGAATTTAAGGGCCTAAGTGCCATTGCATTTGAAATTTGAGCTATATTGTTGTTTGATGAATTTTGGGTTGAGTTTATGCACTAGTGGGACCCTTGTAAGGGTGTGGCTACTTTAGGATTGAAAATGGTGAAAAAGATGAGGTTGGATATGCAAGGTTTATGGGGAGGTTATGGCAAAATTTTGGTAGAAAAACAAGTGTTTAAGATGAGTTAGTGAATTGGAGAACCTAGGTGTTTGTAGTGTTGAGTAGAGATGTTTGATAACCTTTAAGTGGTAGGTGGGGAATGAAATAAAGAGATGCAAAAATCAGTAGCAAAAGGGTGTTAAATTGCATAGGAAAGATTAGGAATGAGTTAGTGTGCAAGACTTTGGAAACAAGGGTTGTACTTGGGTTAGTTAATGCACTTGCCTAGGAATGAGTTGGTATGGTCAAATGGAGTTAGAACAAAGTGCAAAGTGCTAAGGGAAGTTGGAAAATGCACAAGAGTGCAAAAACTGTAACAGGAAGATGGAAATTGGTGAAAATTGAGCTAGAATTTGAGTAAGGATTAAACCAATGATTTGAAGAGGTTTAGAGCATGTTTTAGGGTCTTTAAACATGTAGGAAACATGTGGAAAGATTAGGAAATGTTTGGAGGTGAATTAGGGATTGAAAACTATCCAAAAATTGTAAATTTTGACAGTTCCAGGGGTGGTCCGGGTTTGCAAATCGGTACACAAACCCGGACCACATCAAAAACGCACCAGAAAGTCATAACAGGGGTTGGTCCGGGTTTGTATCCTGGTACACAAACCCGGACCATAGCAAAATGTGTCCAGAAAGCGTTTTCCAGGTTTGGTCCGGGTTTGTAACCCCAGACACAAACCCGGACCAATGTAAAAACTTGTCAGAATGTGTTTTAATGGGTTCTAAACATGGGGGATTGAATGGTATTGGTTTTAGATGATGTTTAGGAGTTTTTTTGTGACCTTTAAAGGTCCTAAGAAGTGTAAACAAGTATGAGGAGTGATTGAGGTGGTTGTGAGTTTAAGAGCACATAAACTAAATCAATGATTAATGGGTTAACAGGGTTAATTACGGGAGTACTAGTCTACATACAGTAGTACTTTAAATTGATGGAGAT
This sequence comes from Limonium bicolor, assembly GCA_023374045.1. Lineage (NCBI taxonomy): Eukaryota > Viridiplantae > Streptophyta > Magnoliopsida > Caryophyllales > Plumbaginaceae > Limonium > Limonium bicolor. The sequence goes on from CM041780.1 coordinate 193,382,455, forward strand.
GTTTGAAATATTATCAGTGAATCAAGAGTAAGACTCGAGGAACGAGTGTGAACCGAGTAACATGAGAACACCCGTTAAAGTTGACCACGGTGAAAGGTATGATTTCCTCATGCTCTATATCCTAACTTGGTTACCCCGATTTGTGTGCTTGTTTGATTGTGTGATCACCTAACAAGATAAATGCACGAATCGGATTGTTTGCACTTGGTGGTGCTTGTATTGTATTGATGCTTGTTGGTTTGTAAATTGCACTGAAGTTTGTATAATTCATGAAATGTGAATGTGAAAGAATTGTTTGGATGTTGAATGTGTATTGTAGTGCGACTCATAGCGAGTCTTGTTTGAGTAGTGACTCGTAGAAAGAGTCCAGTTGTGAATTAACGAAAACCTGGACCCACTAAGACTATCGAACCAAGAAACGATAACACAAACTACGAACTCACTAGAACGTGAGAAAGTATACAGGAGTAGTAACCGCCCGATAACGGTTAGGGAACCAAATTGATTTAATCCACACAATAATTAATAGTTGAAGTATATGAGTAACCTCTACTAGAGGACTTGATCATTGTTCAAACTATGAACCTTGAGCAAAGTAAAGTATGGTAAGGGATCACCAAACCCCTTAGAAATATAGTCGAACCCCGATGAGAGGAACCGACTAAAGCGAACAATGTCGCGAACATGAGAGTATTCCGTAAGTTGGGTAAAACCCTAAATCTTTGGATACTAGACATTGAGAATTCCCTAAGCCATTAGATGTTATCGAGAGAGATACTTCTAGGCTAATCCTTGAGATTGTGAATTGACTCTGAGAGTGGAGTTTTGGGAATCTGAGTAGTCCGGTAGAGAACTAGACATTGGTGGACTTGAGGAGCTATGTGCTTAGCCCCTTTTGTATTTTTAAGCCCGGTGCTGGGTCTTGTGTATGACCTGCCCGGAGGTCATGAGAATGACTTAACACATATCTTGAGTATTGAGTATTGGATGGTGAACTTGAGTATTGAGTATATGAGTATTGAGAATGGAGGGTGACTTGAGAACTTGAGAATTGAGTTGAGCCTTGTAGGCCTTGTGAGATTGTGAGTAAGAGTACCCAAGAGAGTGGGTAAGACATGAGCAAAAGAGTAAGGCGTAGAGAGGTAGAGACCCTCAAGACTAAGTATAAAACAAACTAAACTAACCTCGTGTGTGTTAGTGTTTGTGTTCAATGTTGAACTTGATTGTGAAAGTACATATATAATGTATGTTGTATGCATGCTGTTTGTAATAAAATGAATCGCATGCTCTCGACCAATTAGTCGGCGTACCCTCGCTAGTACGCGGGGTATGCGGAAGTCATATGCAGCAATTTTGCTGAGCCCCTTGGGGCGATGTTTTTATTTTACAGGAACACTGAAGCTGATCACCGTTCGAGAGTAGGACGGGGTTGTGACTAAGCATGGGTAGTTGTTTAATAATTGTATTCGTTTGTATTATGGAATTGTAAGACCGAAGGGCCATCATTAGACTTGGGAATTGTAGATACTCGGTATAGAACTGTATGGAGATTGTATTTGTATATTGTGGAATGGAAGTTTGTATTTAGTTTGAGAACTGTTAAGGAAACGGAATGTAACATTTGTATAGTGTACTCGGTAAAGACCCATCAGATCGATATTGTATTGTGTTGTTGTTGTTGTTATTGTTGAGAATTGGCCTTGTTAGTCACGTGGGTGACTAACGGCATTGTTTCATCCCCGGTTGTAGTAGAATTTCCGCTGCTTGTGTATTGATAATGGAGACGGGTTAGGAGTTGGTGTGATTACCGGTAGGGGTGTTACAAAAAGTGGTATCAGAGCGAAGTGTCGCTCTTGAAATACCCCAAACCTTGATATGTTGTTTAAATGTTAAACCATGGTATATTAAGGCTAAAAAGTGCCTTAGAAACATTTGTGTACAATTTAAACCATAGTAAAAACGATAAAGCACTAAAACACAGTTTGAGCAAAAACATGCTCTAAGCTTGGAGTGAACTTGGTTGGTACCTAAAGATCCTAACAAGACTAAATAACATGCAATTATGATTTAACAAGGCTAATTAAGTCCTTAGGAAACTTTGGTAGACAGTTAAACCAAACAAAACACAAGAAAATACCTTAAAGCCGATAAGAGCAAAAATGTGCTCTAAGCTTGGGATAACCTTGGTTTAGACTCTAAGAGCCTACCAAGACCTTATTATATGTTAATGAACATTAAACCAATTACCAAAGAAAACCAAGCTTGAAAACAAGTTAAAACACAAAATGTGCTTTAAGGAGTCTTAAATCACATTTTTGAAAAATTGTCTTGTAATGGGTTTTGAGTGGCTAAATGTCCATCATTACTCTTTAATTAACATGTGTACTATTTAGTATCACATTAGGAAGTCTAAATCAATGGGAAATCAAAAATTTCACAAATATGTGCCTTGTTTTGTGAATAGTGCTCAAATAGTGCTAGTTTAAGTTATAAGTCAACATAAGTTGTTTAATTGGTCAACAAAGGCCATATATATGTTATATATTGAAGGGGCCACGGTTTTTAAGGTGGGGAGTCACCAACCTAGTCATCCAACTAAAGAAGAGAAAAAGAAATAAAGTAAAGTTACTATTTGCTTTTAAGCTTAAATATCTTGCAAAAGTGAAACCTCACCTCTCCTCTTCATTTCCTTGCCTTCCCACCGTGTTCTTCCTCTATTCTCCCAACCAGAACCGAGCTTGCTACAGCCCCTCTCTTCTCTAACTTCAATTGCTCACCAAATGTTCATTAATGCTCCAAATCAAATTCTAAGACCATATTTGTCTTAGTTAGACCAAGCTCTTCACTTCTATCTTTTCTAATCATCAAAAGCTTCATTTCGGTGCCATGGAGATTCACCATTGAAGGAGCTTGAGCTCATATTTTCATGCCTTGTCATTCTCTTTTGCTTCAAGGTAAGGAAAACCAAAGAAAATCTAAGTTTCCTCTCATTTTGTATGTGTCCGAAAATTCACCCACAATGGTGCTTTGTCTTGCTCTCTTCATAGCTTAATTCAAACTTCAAAGGACTAGGAGGAGTCCTATCTTGCTACTTAACCAAGCTCTCTTTCGAATTCCAAAGGTAATCATCAAATTGTGGTGTTTTAAGACACATATGTAAACCTAGGGTTTAACTATGAGTTTGGGTATTAAACTTAATGCTCATTACCCTTATATGTGTATTGGTTAGAAGATTGAAAGTGATAAAAGCTCCTTGCCGATTTTCAATCAAGAAAGAACAAGAGAAAGCAAGTGAGAAAACTTGGAAAACAAAGAGGTAAATGATCTCTCTTGGTGTGGTTTTAGTACTAGGAAATTGAGCTATATTTGCCTTAATAAATAACCTAAAGAGCCAATGGGAAATGAGCTAGAAAACTATCCATAAGGTGGACTAAAAGGGACATGGGAGCATTGTTGTGTGTATTCGCAGGTTGAAGGCATTTAAATGTGGAAATTCAGTTTAAGTTAATGCATTAAGGGCCTAAGTGCCAAGCAATTTAAGTTTATGCACTATATTGTGATGTAGTGTTGTTTAAGGGTTAGTTGTGTGTAAAGAACATTCTTTGTGAAGATGAGTGTCTTGGATGGTTAAAGGATGAAAAACAATAGTTTGTGTGTATTAAATGAATAAGGGTTCTTGGTTATATTAGGTGAAAAATTATGTGTTTTGGTGTAGGGTGATACAAGAGAAACTATGTCAAATTTGGTTAATGAGCAAGGAGTTTAGGTGTTCAAAATGATGTTTGGTGACCTAGGTGAACTAAGAAAGATTAGGTTTAAGTTGTGAAAGAAGATGGAATAAGGTCTTCTTAGGTGTTAAAATGTCTTGGGTGTTATCTTGGAGGATTTAGGATGCAAATAAATAGTTAAGGATACTTCAAGATCATGGTGAGTTGTGTTAAGGATTTATACGGTTTTAGTACCAGTGAGGAAGTAAGGTGTTGTAAGGAAGATGTGTGAACTTGTGGAAAATTCTTGGAAGGACATAAAGTATTTGGAGGGCTAAATAATGTGTGGGAAACATGCTATAAACCTAAGGGGAAATACTATAAGTGTTGGGCATTTTGGCAAGAAATGAGTACGTGTTTAAGGGAGTAGAAAATAAGGTTCTTGGCACGTCTGAACTTCCGTTCGAACATGGAGTTCGGACATGCCCTGTTTGCGCGTAAGTTTCCGAGCTTCGACCAGTGTCTGGACTACCGTCCGAATTTGGACGTTCGGACACACCTATCGCTATTTTGTTTTGGCCTCGAACAGTGTCCGAACTTGGAAGCTCGGACGCATGTTCGGACATTCGTCAGTTTGCCCCTTCTGAGTCTCGAACAGTGTCCCAACTTGGGAAGGTCCGGACACAAGTTTGGACAAGGTGCAGTTTTGACCAAAACTTTGTCTAAGGTTAGGAAATGATATCTAATGATGGGGATTGATAAGTAATGATGTTATGGGATTGTTAAGGACATGTTAAGTGAGTTATAATGATAATTGAGTGGGTGAAAGTTGTGTTAAAATGTAAAAGTAAAACAAGTTAAATATGCGAAGTTATTTAACTAGTTAACGGGGAAAGTAATGAGCATTAGACTTTAAACAATCATGTTACCACCGAGGTTAATAAAAGTAAATGTAATATTACCAGTTGTTCGAGAATTGTTCGAGGAACATAAGTGGACATGATAGAGTGGACTCCGGTGACAGGTATGGTTTTCTTGCAACCTGTGTCCTACCGGATTACACCGGCTTGTATGCCAATGTATTTTCTATATGTTTGCCACGTTATAAGATAAATCATGAAACAAGTTTACAGTCGTTATTGTGTTGTGTGTTGCGTACTGATACCGGTAACCTCTAATGCGCATGAAAGGCTAGTTAACCATTATTAGGTAAACGTAAGAGAACGGTATCCGGTAATAACGTTTCCAACCTAAGGAACGTTCTAACCACGGCCATGCATGGGTTAACTATGTGTTTGTTTGTGCGTGTTGTTGGGCAAAACAGTGGTGAAACTAGATTGCTAACTATGGGCAGTGAACCCAATCATTGTAGTACAACAAGGTCATCCACAGGGACTTCGTAACTGTCTAGCTAATTATAAGCTTAGTAAATGTGCAAGAGGATATATACAAAAGTGCATAAATGTAAATTAGGGGTTTTGGGTTTTTGGGTTGTAATTGGAGAAATAAAGAAAAGCAATAAACACTAAACTAACTATCTAGGATAGGTGTAGCCCGGGATGGATATTTGCACCCGTCCTCCCCTTACTACCGATTGTCGAACCTCGAACTCATAGCTAAACCATGGGAACGCTTAATTAATTAGCAACCTAATCTAGGCCTACTAATCCTAACCAATTTAATCGAGACTTCTCATTCTGCTAAGCCCCGGGTCAATAGATAGCACTAAGCTCAAGTTCCACTAAGGTTGCAATGTAGTCTAATCTCAAAATCATCGAAATCAGAGTACACCGTTTTAGTCTCTAACAGTTTAGGTTTCTATCTCTGAATAACATTTTGATAGAATCCCACAATAATGCTAAACTAATCGGTAGGCCAAACCAACCAATTTAACACATAGAAGACAAATTGAGCAAAACCCTTAACAAATCCCCAAATCATGAGCAACAAGTTTAGAAGTCATAAACACTCAATAATCATCTTCATTAAGCTCAAAGACTAAAATAAAGCACAAACACAAGCTCAAGATTCAACAATAGAGTTTTAGGGGATTTGGGACAAAATCCCCAATCCCTAGCTACAAATGATTCTACACAGCCATAGGAGAGAAAATAAAAGAGCAAGGGATAGAAGTAGCCATTAATGGAGCTTGGAAGGAGGTGAGCTTCTCTTCTCTTCTCCTCCCTTCTCTTCTCTTCTTCTTCTTCTCTTCTCCTCTTCTTTTCTCCCTTAGAATCGCCCTTCCTCTCTGTTTTTGGGGCGGAACTCGACTGAATGAAGAATGGGGAAGTTTTCCCCAAAATTCCCCGTTTTAAAACGCAGATCTGGGCTAATTTTCGACCCGACCGACCTTGCGACCGGACTTGCAAGGTCGGTCGGAGTCAGTAGCGATTTTCGGGCGCGTTTTTAAGTTCGACCGAACTTGCAAGGTCGGTCCTAAGGTCGGTCGATTCCAGTAGCTTGCAAAAACGCAAATCTGGGCAAAATTTCGACCCGACCGACCTTGCGACCGGACTTGCAAGGTCGGTCGGAGTCAGTATAACTTCAAAACGCTGTATCTTCTTCGTTTTAACTCCGATTTTGGATCCGTTTGCGCCCACGCGTTCCTCTCTTCGTCTACTTTACTCCTAGCTATGTTACTCCTCCTGTTTAAACAATAAATGTGTAAAACACCAATGAAACACAAAACTAGAGGAAAACAAGCTAGAGTGGAGAAATGAGCATGAAAAGTGTTGATTAAACATATGAAATACACCCCTAAAACATGCTCATTTGGACACTCATCACACCCCCACACTTACCTTTTTGCTTGTCCTCAAGCAAAACCAAGCACCCATGCAAGTAAGGAATGCTCAAGACTAACAAACACTAACATGAATTGTAGGATAAAAGAAGAAGCAAAAAGTGATTAAAACCTTTGAGGAGTGTGAACCATCTCTTAGTGGTGGCATGGGTGTGCTTAGGGCAAAACAAAATCTAGAGTTTCGGGGTATGATCCGAAGTGCTTCAAAGTTCTAAAGATTAGGTGACTTGGAGAGCTTTTACCATGTCCAACTTCTCTCAAGAATGGGCATTGAGAAGAAAACAAAAGGAAAAATAGATTTATGCATTTGTTTCACTTTTGCATAAGAGATGAGAAGATAAAATTTTGGCATCATGCCTTTGCATTTAAGAACACTCAACTCTCATTGTTGGTTAACAATGGCGTCTCACAAGTCCCTTGATGGATTTTCACAAAGAAGCACCCCTTAGCAATCCCTAAGAAAGAAGACAGAAGGAACCCCAAAGCAATAAAAATCCAACCATACAAGATCACTTGGCCACACCGCATGTAAAATGCTCCTCAAAAGCAATCAAAATGAAAAATTTAAGCATCTATCCCACAATTCATAACAGTATTTGTTCTTAATGAGAACAACTCACAACACAAGGGTCCAAGTTTTTATTTTGGACAATCGCAAGATAAGCATGAAGTATTAAGCATTTAAGCACACAATTCACCGAAAAGGTCACTCCCCCACACTTAAATTGAACAATGTCCCCATTGTTCACCAATCAAAAACGGGGAAGGTTCCAGAAGACCTTTGCGGGAAGCAGACAAAAGGAAAATCACACGGGACACAAACAAACAGTATAGCACAGAAGCGATCCCCAGATTTGCAGATTCAAAATTAGAGAAGAGAGAACGAAAACTAAAAGGAACTAGTACTCCCCTGAGATTGCTATTGCTATCAGTTTGTAGAACTCCCCCACACTTGAGCTTCAGCCTCAAGTAGCGTAGCTTAGTTGCGGTGTGGAATTGAAATTGCACCCGCATAAAACACTAGAAGCAACCAAACTACAACTGGAGTTAAGGGTTAGCAAAAACAAAACCAAAGGAGAACGAAAACAAAAACAGGAAATAAAAATAGTGGAGTCGTTGTGGGCAAATATTAAAGGAAGGGTGAAACGAGTACTCCCCGATAAGATGCAGAAGGAAGATAGGGTGCCCGCACAATTGCAAGTGGGAGGGGTCGTTGAGGTGCTACCTTCAATCGTTGGAGATGAAGGTCCTCTTGGAAAATTTCGCCAGAGGTTCCTTTGTAATTGTTCCTAATTCCATCCCTTTTTCAGAGGGGCTTACCTGTTTCCAAAATATTCACAACACAGACGCCACCAATTGGGCGTAAAAGGGCAAGTCCAAAGAATGCCAAAATAGCCCATTATTGAAAACAATGCAAATTCGAAACTAACAGAATTTAAAAGACAGGACACGAAATGAAATCCGGGTTGCCTCCCGGTAAGCGGCCCTTCTTTAAGGTCTTTGGCTAGACCATACCACCGTGAAGTCATCCGGGATCGAATATGAACGTTGAAGTCGGCTTCAACGGGTGGGTTGGGCGGGCATCATCTAGCAATGAAGAACGACCCGGATCAAAAGGAAATGTGGCCTCAACACTTAGGATGTGAAAGTGTAAACTCCACCGTTCATCAGGTGGAAGTGTTGAGGTGGGTGATCCTTGGTACGAGGATCAAACTGTGGTGGAGCCTCCTCTTCAAATTCAAGGATGTGAACATCCTTATCTTCAGTGAGCAGTGCAGGGAGAACTCCGGAGCGGACTTTGTCTTCAATCTTTGGTCCCGGATCAAATGGGAAGGTGGCCTCCACACTTAGCGGGTGTACGTTGAGCTTCCACCCAACTTCATTAGTGCATGGGTGGGGGCCTTGATCCTTCAAATGAAGATCAAAGTTAGTGGGCTCCTCCTCCTCAAATTCAAGGATGTAGACATCCTCGACCTCGGGGTGAGGCTCATAGGAAGAGCCGAGGTGGACATCAACTTCAGAGGGGGATGGCTCCTTGAAGTCGGTGGTGGTACTCTCCTCTGAGGAGTCAGAGGGAGACAGTGTCTCCTCCTTCTCAAAGTTGAGGATGTGAGCATCCTCGTGATCTTGATGGAGCACGGAGAAGGCGGGGAAATATTGGTAGCTGACTTCAGAGGGAGAAAGCTCCTTGAAGTCAGAGTGGAGACTCTCTTCTGATGAAGTGTCTTCATAGTCAAGCCGGGGGTGGAGTGGTGCTGGGCTTTCAGATTCGCACAGGGGAGGAGTTGGAGAGTAGCTCAAGTCCTCAGCAGGCTGTTCCACATCATGAACTGTTTCGCTCTCAAGTTGTTGCACAATCTGATCAATCTGAGCTTGAACATTCATGTTGAAGGTATCTTGCTTCATGGTAAAAGTATCTTGCATAGTCGAGTTAGGCTTGCAAGAAGAGATAAGATCAGACATGAGCTCCTCCAAACTGGGTGAATCAACCTCTACTGTGATCACAGGACAGTGAGCGCTCTCGTGCTCTCCTCCATACTCTTGGCACACAAGCCTCCGATAGACATATGAGTTGAGGTCCTCCATAAGAGCTCTCAATTCTGGCATTGTTGTTGGACATTGGGGGCTCTCATGGTACTCTCCGCACCTTTGGCATACACTCCAATAATCGGTGTTTTGCTCGGTGTAGTCGCCATGCCAACCTTCTGCTGGGGGAGTGACAGATGGTTCGAAGTTTTCCATAAGAGCTCTCAATTCTGCCATTGTTGTTGGACATTGGGGGCTCTCATGATATTCTCCGCACCTCTGACATACATCCCATTGATTGTAGTTCTCTGCGCCATAGGAGTAACCGTACCAACCTCCTGCTTGATCGTAGTGACCATCCATCAGAATTAAGTACCTAAAAAAAGAAACAAAAATTTATACACAAAATGGGCAAATAAATGAAATGAAAATCTGCACAAAAACTAAACAGATAATAAACCAGATAGTTGGACCGAAGTCCCCGGCAACGGCGCCAAAAACTTGTTGGGCAAAACAGTGGTGAAACTAGATTGCTAACTATGGGCAGTGAACCCAATCATTGTAGTACAACAAGGTCGTATCCATAGGGACTTCGTAACTGTCTAGCTAATTATAAGCTTAGTAAATGTGCAAGAGGATATATACAAAAGTGCATAAATGTAAATTAGGGGTTTTGGGTTTTTGGGTTGTAATTGGAGAAATAAAGAAAAGCAATAAACACTAAACTAACTATCTAGGATAGGTGTAGCCCGGGATGGATATTTGCACCCGTCCTCCCCTTACTACCGATTGTCGAACCTCGAACTCATAGCTAAACCATGGGAACGCTTAATTAATTAGCAACCTAATCTAGGCCTACTAATCCTAACCAATTTAATCGAGACTTCTCATTCTGCTAAGCCCCGGGTCAATAGATAGCACTAAGCTCAAGTTCCACTAAGGTTGCAATGTAGTCTAATCTCAAAATCATCGAAATCAGAGTACACCGTTTTAGTCTCTAACAGTTTAGGTTTCTATCTCTGAATAACATTTTGATAGAATCCCACAATAATGCTAAACTAATCGGTAGGCCAAACCAACCAATTTAACACATAGAAGACAAATTGAGCAAAACCCTTAACAAATCCCCAAATCATGAGCAACAAGTTTAGAAGTCATAAACACTCAATAATCATCTTCATTAAGCTCAAAGACTAAAATAAAGCACAAACACAAGCTCAAGATTCAACAATAGAGTTTTAGGGGATTTGGGACAAAATCCCCAATCCCTAGCTACAAATGATTCTACACAGCCATAGGAGAGAAAATAAAAGAGCAAGGGATAGAAGTAGCCATTAATGGAGCTTGGAAGGAGGTGAGCTTCTCTTCTCTTCCCTTTCTCTTCTCTTCTTCTTCTTCTCTTCTCCTCTTCTTTCTCCCTTAGAATCGCCCTTCCTCTCTGTTTTTGGGGCGGAACTCGACTGAATGAAGAATGGGGAAGTTTTCCCCAAAATTCCCCGTTTTAAAACGCAGATCTGGGCTAATTTTCGACCCGACCGACCTTGCGACCGGACTTGCAAGGTCGGTCGGAGTCAGTAGCGATTTTCGGGCGCGTTTTTAAGTTCGACCGAACTTGCAAGGTCGGTCCTAAGGTCGGTCGATTCCAGTAGCTTGCAAAAACGCAAATCTGGGCAAAATTTCGACCCGACCGACCTTGCGACCGGACTTGCAAGGTCGGTCGGAGTCAGTATAACTTCAAAACGCTGTATCTTCTTCGTTTTAACTCCGATTTTGGATCCGTTTGCGCCCACGCGTTCCTCTCTTCGTCTACTTTACTCCTAGCTATGTTACTCCTCCTGTTTAAACAATAAATGTGTAAAACACCAATGAAACACAAAACTAGAGGAAAACAAGCTAGAGTGGAGAAATGAGCATGAAAAGTGTTGATTAAACATATGAAATACACCCCTAAAACATGCTCATTTGGACACTCATCACGTGTTAATATGTTCACTTCCCTTGTGTGTGGCTAACTAGACTTAACCACCTGATTGTGAATTAATGTACTAAGTCCAATAATGAGACTTCTAACAAGTGCTAACCGGGGAGTGAGGAGTCAGGTAGTTCCGGCCACGCGTGTGAGTATGGGGGTCGTTGTCATATCAGGTTCGATCCTCTCTGTATGTTATGGTTGTTTTCCTTTTTGGGTTCCAACCTTCCCTTTAGCTTAACCAAGGCTATTTTACTGACTCACGTCGGGCCACAGGGGCATACTATGTTGTTCGGTGTGCTTGGATTACTATATCCGACGCACCTTGGTGTTAAGTTATCCGTTCATTTAACGAGACGGTAACGAGTTATGTAACGAGCTTATCATGAGTTTGGCAACATTCTCTAGGCTCTACAAGTGAACTGACTATGTTTGGGCCGGTTCGTAAAGGGAACCGTTCCCGTTATGTTATTATGTATTATTGTTGTGCTGCAACTCTTATTGCGATGTGATGTTATATGTTGTTAAGATGTGGAGTATGTGGATCATGGATATGAATTCCAGTTTATTGTAAGAGGCGTTTAAGGATAACCCGATTGGTGGGTAAGTGTCGTCTATTAAGGAAATAGCTCCATTAAAGGAGAAACACTCTAGGGGTTAAAGATCACAATGAGTGATTTATTAAGTGTAGATGTGTTGGCTGTTTTATTGAGCCATTGTTGTGCAGTGTAATGTGTGGTGTATTTGTAGTTTACGTGCATGATTTAAATATAGTCAACAGCATGCTTAGACGACAAATAGTTGTGCGTGGCCCGGTAGCATGCGGGCTGCGGGATTACCATACCAGCAAAGGTGCTGAGCCCCTGGGGGGCCACCCTTTCTCTTCTTTTTCCTATTTCAGGTACAAGGAGCTGGAAGCCGTTCGAGAGTAGGACGGGGTAGTCATTTGTACATGGGTAGCCATTTAAACTGTTTATGTATCGTAGGTGTAGTAAGACCGAAATTGTTATCGACATCAGTTTGTAAATACTCGGTACAGTTGGAAGGCTTATGTATGTTGGTTGTTGTTAATGAAAAGATATAGTAATGTAAAGTTGCTCGGGAATCTAGTCCATGAGATCGATACAATGTATATGTAATAGCCTTGTTAGCCACGTGGGTGGTTAACGGCGTGTAACACCAATGAGTTAAGTAATGTGATGAAGTAGGTTTTCCGCTGCAGTTAGTTAATAAGTGTGTTGTTGTTGGATGGGGTGTTACAGCTCTGATGGTCTAAATACCGAGTTTAGGAAAAATACCGAGTTAGGAATTAGAGACTTAGGGCTAAGGGTTGAGTGTTAGCATGTGAGGTACACTAGGTAGGAACTTCCAGTGTGATCTGGATACCTATATAACCAGTCCCGCCCACCGCAACCCCCGTTATAAGTTGGGGAAAGAACGCCAGAGAGATGGAAAGACCTCTCATACTCGGGTCAACCCGATCTGGCAGTTGTAAATAAACCTTATAGAGAGTAAGAACTTGTCATACGATAGATTCCAAGAACTAGATATCCCGAAGACGGTTCCCGTTTCGACGACAATAACCGTACTGATCGGCAGTAGATTGAAGATCCTGAATATGGGATAGTGAAATTTGTGGCACCATTGGGCGACATGCTTCGCAGTCGCGAGAACCAAGTGTAGCCAACAAGAAAGGAAGCATAGCTACACAATGAGCAGAAAAACGAAGTAACAAACCCGAGACAAGAGAGTCTACGGACTGCCATGCTTGATAATACCAACAACGGTATGCAAACCGACTAAGAAATTAGTCAAGGTTGAACAACTCTGACCCTTCAATTCCAAATAGGACTACGACGTAGCCCCTAAGGGTTAATCAAACCTCGGTAACCACCGTAAAGGCGTGGGAACGAGCAACGAAGCAAGGTACACGAGTACCTCAAGGATCGGGAAAGCACCCAAATTTACAACAACCTTGTCAAGAGCACTGTGAAGTACTCAGGAGATTGATCACTAAGATCAAAGGATCCAAGGAAGATCCAATAAAAACACCATATATGGATGAAAACGATACCGTAAACGGTATAAGATAACCTAAAAACCGACCTACCCACACACTTGCCAAGGCAAGTGCAGCAACAACTAGGCAAATTGAGAGTCTTTTAACAACTAACAATTACTTACTAAAGTACCACCATGATGATGGAAGCAAAGGTAGGATTACCGAACTTAAGAATTTTAAGAACCGAACATTCCAGTCAGCAAGATCTAGACTTGGTCAAGGCCTAAAACATGGCAACACCATGAGGATTTTCTTTCAAACTCAAGATTTCTATTTCAAAACCCAAAAATTTTCTTTCAAAACCACAACTTTTCTTTTAAACCTCAGATTTAAAAAAACTAAACCAGAAGAATCACGGTGAGTATCATAGAATGATACAAGAGGAGTTGACAATAGAATACTTCACCTAGGCGTGTGACGAGCACTACGAGTGTACCCAAATACGGGATGTGGGATGACCGCACTCTGAAGGAGCTTGCGGGCCTGACAGACCATTTTATGAGTTAGTCGGGTAAGTGGTAACGTACCAATAAGGTACCCCACGTATGTATACATGTAGTGTACGAAACACGGGAAGTAGTCGACTCCGTTCTACGGACCATAAGTGAATACAAACCGAAACAGCTGAATACCTTCGACCTATGTCCAATGTTGACACATGGTAGATTACGTGGGCGTAATCCCTTTTAAGGGGGGTAGGGCGAAAACCGCGAATATACGTTTTACGTGATAGTGCGTAAACTACAATGCGCATAGTGCAAAAGTATTTGTTGTGATGATTGGTACTTATGTTACATAAACATATGTATACCATTCATAATGTAATTAAGGTTGATTGTAAGATTTGAAGTGGAAAGAAGTATTGATTGAGAGATTTAAGGTGAATGGAGTAGAGAAACCCCTTGGGGAATGAGGACCCCGATTGGTAATGGTTTTGAGGAAATGAGTATGTTTGAGGAGTTTGATGAGTATAAGTCGGTATGAAACCGATGTGGAACCTAGTGGGAACTGAGTCCCCAAGGTAATTTGAGTTGGTTGTATTTGTGAATAATTTGAGGATAGAAATTGATTTGACTTGTGAACGATTTGAGGATAGAAAAACTAATTGGAAAACTAACTTTTGAAATTCATGGGTATCAAAGTTAAAGATAGGTTGAGTAATAATTGACGAGATGGCTAGTAAGCAATAATTAATGGTATGAGTAGTAATGAGTAAATGAATTCTAGAAATTGGTAAATGTATGGTTGCATGATTATGACTAGAAAGATTAAGAAGATAGAAAATGAAATTAATGTTTGACTATTTGATTGTGTGAAGTGAGGTGGGAGGTGGAACTTGGTTTGCTAGCAATCAAGGGAAACCGAACACCA
>CM041780.1:193397392-193433735 GCA_023374045.1 Limonium bicolor
GAATTGTACGAATGTTGGGTGGTTACTGGTAGCCATGGTGTTGTACCTGTGGTCTACGTGGTTTGTAGAATTAAGTCGTATTAGCTATATTAGTTACAGTTATAGTTGCAGTCATAGTTGCAGTTGTAGTTATCGTTGCAGCACTTGCAGTAGCAAGTGCGCGAGGTAGACAGAAACGTTAGTATATTGCTTGTTATAGCGCTTGCTGTAGAAAGCGCGCTATGCAGATTGAGCCATCGGTGTTGTATTTATTGGTCTCGTTGACGCTCTGGTCGTTTGAGTATGGTTTAGGTGATTTGTCTTAAAAAGGGTAGTATTGGACTCATTTTGGTTTGTTAAGGTATGGTAAGTTTTCTAAGGTAACTTTATTTCTAGGTTCTCTAAGTTAGGCTCTTTCTGAGTTTTGTTTTTAAACTTCTTCATGGTAGGAGAAGGTTACTGACGCATGTTCACGCTGTCAATTCATTAAGTTAAGGATGTGCGGTTACCTAGACCGCGCTGAGTACTAGTACCAGCGCCTGAGGTTCCCACAAAATTTGGGGTATCCTGTTCCACGTGGCTACCTCGTGGTGCTTCAAGTCCAGCAGATGGAGTACTCTAGTTGTCCTTGGTACGACATTCCTCTTCTTGAGCGTTGTGTTGTAGTAATTTTAGGAGTTTAGCTCGTAAGCTTATATGGTTATTGTGATTGTAGGTCAGGTTTTACTGAGCCTTCTAGGTTGCATCCGGTTGAAGTTATTCCCTTTTGGGGAGAGACTTCCATGCAGTCCTTGGTTTCGCATGTTATGCATTTTGATAGTCATCTAAAACTTGTTTTTTTTTTATATCTTACGATCTTTAGGTGCACCTGTGCATGTTCCTTGGCATCATCCATTACATTTCCTTTATGGGTGATACTCGAGGTGTGGGCAGCGGCGGGTGGGGTACCACTGCTGTTTCCCGGGATGTTCTTCCATCAAGCTAGTGCAACGACTGCCGTCTCAACGGTATTCGGGGTTGCAGGACCTCCATCACCCCCGACATGCCTCTTCTCGACACCCGTAATATGCTATGTCGTATCATTACTCGATAGTTTACTGTATAGTAGTCAATAACACAAATATGCCATTAAGGCTAATATTGTTACGCATTTAGCGTTGCTAAGACACTGGTTCGTCCAAGACCAATCATTTCGTACCTCACAAACGTTTCCCGTATTCCCATAATCCTAAGCTCACTGTCTTAGTCTTAATATCTCGTCATCAGAGCGGTACTCCGCTCTGGTACCACTTTTGTAACACCCCTCACAATAAACTCGTAATAATCACTCACGTAGCAGAATTAAAGACATCTTACAGCGGAAGTTGAAATAAATAATCCTCACTCGGGTGTCACATGCCATTACTCGCCCATGCGAGCAATGAAGCAAAAACAAATATAATAACAACGACAGTAAATAACCGCAGTGATGAACGAGATATTATGAAATACCCCAAACCTTGATAGGTGGTTTAAATATCAAACTATGTTATATAAAGGCTAAAAGTGCCTTAGGAACATCAGTGTACAATTTTAATCATAGTAAAATGCAATAAAACACTAAGATATAGTTTGAGCAAAAACATGCTCAAGCTATGAGTGAACTTGGTTAGGACCCAAAGAGCCTACCAAGACTTAATAATATTCAATTATGATTTAATAAGGCTAAATAAGTCCTTAGGAAACTTTGGTGGACAGTTAAACCAAATAAAACGCAAGAAAATACCTTAAAGTCAATATGAACAAAAATGTGCTCTAAGCCTGGGATAAATTCGTATAAGACCTAATGGTCATACCTATACCTTAAAAGTATGTTAATGACATATTTAATCAATTACCAAAGAAAACCAAGCTTGAAAACAAGTTAAAACACAAAAAGTGCTTTAAGGAGTCTTAAAGCACGTTTTTTGAAAAATTGTCTTGTAAATGAGTTTTGAATGGCTAAATGTCCATCATTACTCTTTAATTAACATGTGTACTATATAGTATCACATTTGGGTGGCTATATCAAAGGGAAATCAAAATTTTCACTTCTATGTGCCTTGTTTTAGTGAATAGTGATTTTTATAAGCTAGTTTGTAACATATGATGTTATAAGTAATTAAATGAGTCAATAAAGACTATATTACCCCTAGGCTTAAATGGGGGCCGGTTTTTGTAGTAGTGAGTCACCAAACATGTTACCTTATTAAGTAAATAAAGATGACTCATAAGTTACTATTTGCTTTAAGTCATAAATATCTTCGAAAACAAAACCAAACTCACTTCTCTCATTTCTCCCTTCATTTCACACGGTTCCCTTCTTCTTCTACCTCTCTTCTCTTCTGTTCTCACGGTGAAGCTACAGCACCAGCACCATTTCACCATCTTCCATTGTCAATATCTCATGACTCACTTAACCAAATCAAAAACAAACACCACCATTCTCTTCCTCTCATCAAGCTCTTCATTCCTACCTTCTCAAAACTTCAAGAGCCCCATTTCGGTGCCATGGAGTTCCACCATTGAAGGGGCTTGCTGAGCTTGTCTTTCCACATATTATGATCTCCTTTACTCCTAGGTAAGGAATCTCAAAGAAAAATCAAGTTTCCTCCATGTTTTTGTGTGACCGAAAATATTCATTGATGGAGCTCTTTGTGTTGCTTTGTTCTAGCTCCATTTGAATCCTTCAAGGACTAGGTGGGTCCTCTCTTCATAGATATTCAAACACCCTCCAAAGATTAAGGTAAAAAACTACATTAATGTTTTGAAATAATGTAAACCTAGGGTTTGCAATGAGATGGAGCTTAAAGCTTGAATACTCATTATGTTGTTTGTATAATGTTTAGTAGTTGGCAAGGAACCAAATGCCTTACCGGTTTTTACAAGGAAACAAGAAAGAAGTTTGTGAGGAAAAAGAGGTAAACAAGCTATCTCAATGTGTTTAAATGCCTTAGGAAAATGAGCTTGATTTGCTTAATAAAATACCTAAGGAGCCAATGGCAAATGAGCTAGTAAATGCTCTCAAGGAGTTTATTAAAGGAATATGTATTGTTGGGTGTATTTGCAGGTCAAAGGCATTACTTATGTGGGAAATTCAGTGTTTATGGTTTATGCAATTTAAGGGCCTAAGAGCCATGTTATTAAGGGCCTGAGTGCCAAGCAATTTAAGTTATGCACTATATTGTGATGTAGTGCTAAATGTGTGAAGTTTGTGTATAAAAATGTGTTTGATGGATTTTAGGTGTTTTGAATGAAATAAGGTAAAAACCTAAGTGTTTGGATGTGAGTATATACAAGAGAAGCTATGGCCAAATTTGGGAAAATGTGTGAGAAGTTCTAAGTGTTTTAAATGGTCTTGGTGAACTAGGAAGTGTTAAAGGTGAATAAATGTTTACTTGAGAAGAAAACATGTGTTAAGGTGATTTAGAGTGATGCAAGGATTTAGGTGTTATCTAGGAAGTTCTAGGAATTCAAGTTGTGTTTTGAGAATGTATTTAAGTCTTGGAGAAGTTTGTTTAAGGTTTGGGTAATGTTGATGAATAAGGAGAGAATGATGTTTAAGTAAGGTTTTGAGAAAAGAATTCAAGAAGATGTAAAAAGGAGATTTAGTTAGTAAGAAAAGAAGTTGAGAGATGATGTTAAGGTGTAGAGGAAACACCTTGGTGTAGTGGTCATTATTGGTGAACTACCACTTAAAAATCTTAAGGAGAAAAACATCCCAAGTGCTAGGAATTTTGTAAGAAATTTGTGAATGATAAGATGGTTTGGTGAGTGATTTAAAGAGTTTAGCACATGGATTAGGTGTGTTTGAAGTGCCAAATGATGTTAAGAACATTATGAGGCTTTAGGAGAAGTTTGGTGAAATTGGTTAAGTGTTTAAAGACTTGGAAATTGAATTTTTGCCGTGTCCGAACTTCCGTCCGGACATGGAAGTTCGGACAGGCTCTGTTGGGTAAAGGATTTTCTCATCTCGAACTGTGTCCGAACTTGGGAAGTCCGGACACAAGTTCGGACGACTGTTTCTATCTGGGATTTACTCTCGAACTGTGTCCGAACTTGGGTAAGTCCGGACACAAGTTCGGACGTGTGTATAGTTTTCAGTATTAGGTCGCGGCTTGCGTCCGAACTTGGAGGTTCGGACACAAGTTCGGACAAGGTGTTGTATGGGCCAAAACATTTGTTTAAGGTATGGAAATGGTGTGTAATGATGGGGATTGATAGGTAATGATGTTATAAGGTTGTTAAGGACATGATGGGTGAGTTTAATGGTAATTAGTGGGTGAAAAGTATCAAAATGTAAAAGTAAAACAGTTGAAATGTAAAGTTATGTAACTAAGTTAACGGGGAAAGTTAAGCATTAGACATTAAATAACATGCCCCCGATGTTAATAAAAACATGTAATGTTATCAGTTGCGAGAATTGCTCGACGAACATAAGTGGGCGTGATCAAGTGGACTCCGGTGACAGGTATGGTTTTCTTGCAACCTGTGTCCTACCGGATTACACCGGCTTGTATGCAATGTGTTTTTGTATGTTTGCCACGTTGTAAGATAAAACATGTAATGAGTTTACAGTAATTCATATATGTGGCGTGTTCAACTCCGATACCATTTAACCCTCGGCAGTGTTAACCTTAGTTAACTGAGTCTAGGATCAATGAGAGTTCGGTATTCGGAGTAGTAAACGACCCGAACCATGGGACGTTCTAACCACGGCTATGCGTGTGTTAATTGTGTGATATGTGTTTGTGAATGTAGGGATCCTCCCTTGTGTGTTTAACCCAGTTGTAATTCTGTATGGTGTGTAGTTATGATAGACTCCAGTAATGGGGGGTTCTAACTAATATCTAAAGTAAGTATGTACTAACAGTGGTGAGGAATCCGGTTTGGCCGGTCGCGCGTTGTTTGGGAGAGGGTATCCTTTGAGCCTTACCCTTCTTTGTTGGGTTGTTTCCCTCACGGGTTATGATCCCATTAGCTATTCCAAAGCTTAGCTATTCTGATTATGATCGGTTTAGGGGAACATGTTTTGTGTGGTGTGTTCGGGCCTCCAAACCCGAACGCCTTAACTTAAGTTACTCATCCAACTATTAGGCGGTAATGCGTGTTGTTTATTGTATAACGAGCTTATCATGAGACTGGCAACATTCTCTAGGCTCACCAGTGTATAAACAATGTTTGGTCGGTTCCTAAGAGAACCACTCCCGTTATGTTATGTATTTTTGTTGTGATGCAATATCTATTGCGGTATTATGTTGTGCACGTGGAAACGTGCAAAGTGTTGTTAAGTGTTGTATGTAGTGTATGTTGTAGGTTGTATAATGTGGAGTATGTGGATCATGGATATGATTCCCAGTTTGTGATAATAGGCGTTAAGGATAACCCGATTTAAGGTATGTGTCGTCTATTAAGGAAGTAGCTCCATTAGAGGAGGAACACTCTAGGGATGATGAATACCATGAGTGACTTATTAAGTAAGGATATATTATCCGTTTGTTGAGCCCGTTGAGGCGAATGTTATGTGATGTGTGTTCACTGTTACATGCATGATTTAAATATAATCAACCGCATGCTAAGACGACAAGTAGTTGTGCGTGGCCCGGTAGCATGTGGGCTGCGGGATTACCATACCAGCAAAGGTGCTGAGCCCCTTGGGGGCCACCCTTTCTCTTCTTTTCCTATTTCAGGTACAAGGTGCTGGAAGCCGTTCGAGAGTAGGACGGGGTAGTCATTGTACAAGAGTAATCGTTTATGTTGTATATATACAGTAGGTGTAGTAAGACCGAAATTGTTATCGGCATTAGTTATAAATACTCGGTCTAGTTGGAAGGTGTATGTTGTGTTGTGTTAATGGAAAGGGATAGCAATGTGTAGTCGCTCGGGAATTTAGCCCATCAGACCGGTACAATGTGTATGTATTAGCCTTGTTAGCCACGTGGGTGGCTAACGGCGTGTAACACCAACGAGTTAAGTAATGTGAGGAGGTTGTTCTTCCGCTGCAGTTTATTGTAAGTATGTTAATGTTGGATGGGGTGTTACATATTAACTATAACATCCTAATACAACTAAATAACTATGACAAGTGAGCACCTATAGTATTCCCAAAGTTATCACGTACTAACATTAATCCTAGAAGCGTAATGAATAAGGTCGAGGTCATCTACCCTTGATCCCGCACTTGAACGCCAATCATCATTCACCTGAAACAACATATATCGGTGCCCATGGAGGGCTCAGCACTTGGCCGAGTATGTTAACTATGTTATCTTAGACCCTTTAGGTCACGTAGGTCAATTAGCCATCTTAACATGAGATTCGTTACATGCTGTACCAGTTTACAGATTTAATAAAACTATAAGTACATGGAAGGAAAACATTTAAACACAACCAAGGCAGTCACTACATTCACATACAACACAATACATGCATAATCAACAACAAAATAAAGTGTTAGAGTACGTTGTCTTTCAGCAACCAATCTGATTCTTATTATATAACATCGATCTCTCAAGTTCTCTACATTCTGAAACCTTCTTATGTGTTGGGTGTCAAGTTAGGACAACCCGTAAATTTTATTCATTAATGGACAGTCGTCCTGGTGGCAAGAAGCCTGGTACCAACGGCGGTACATTCCGGCCAACGATCTATGTAGGCTCATGTGGACTAATAGAGTGGGAACCCCGATCCGGGAAGAACACTCAGTGATCACTATGCGCAACCTGCTGGAACGAATGCAGACCAGGATTTACTAAACATTGTATCATTAATTATTACACTCTCATATGTTAGTATATTTCAATTAGTCTCCTGGAGATTCAATCTCATTGTTGGAGAAAACACATTCATTAGAGGCCCATCGGCCATATACATATACCTAGAAGTCCGCTAGGTGATGTTGTAGTTCGAGTCAGCGCTCTAGAGACGGTTAATACCAGTCTCTAAACTAAGTTGCTCACTTAGTATTAGGAGAGGTCTTTCTCTCGTAAGTCAGTTGATGAGTGTCTAAATGAGCATGTTTTAGGGGAGTATTTCATATGTTTAATCAACACTTTTCATGCTCATTTCTCCACTCTGGCTTGTTTTCCTCTAGTTTTATGTTTCATTGGTGTCTTACACATTTATTGTTTAAACAGGAGGAATAACCAAGATAGGAGTAAAGTAGATGAAGAGACAAACGCGTGGGCGCAAACGGATTCAAAATCGGAGCTAGAACGAAGAAGATACAACATTTTGAAGTTAGCCTGCCTATAGGACCGACCCACCGACCGACCCATGGGTGGGTCGGTCGGACTTAAAAACGCGTTTTCGGCCCCGAAATTGCTTCGGGACTCGACCGACCCACGGGACCGACCCAGGGTGGGTCGGTCGGTCGCAAAAAATGCCCAGATTTGAGATTTTAAACGCAGAAAAAGAGAGAGAAGGGGGGAGTCGCAACCCAGACGAAAAACGACGCAAAAGGAAGAAAAAGAAGGGGAAAAGAGGAAGAAGAAGAAGAGAAGAAGGAGAGGAGGAAGACCCACCTCCATTGAAGCTCCCAAGCTCCATTAATGGCCATTTCTTACTCTCTCTCCCTTCTTTACTCTCTAATGGTTGTTTAGACTCCTTGTAGCTTGGGATTTGGGGATTTTGCCCCAAAATCCCTAAACTCCATTGTTGATTCTTGAACTCGTTTATGATTTTATTTCAGTTCTTGTGCTGAATACTGATAATAATTGTGTATTTGTGGCTCTTGAACTTGTCACCCAGGATTTGGGGATCTGTTGAGGGTTTTGCCCAATTTGTTATCTTTGTGTGAAATTGGTTGGTTTGCCTTGAATTTGTTGAAATGAGATTCTGAGATAGATTCTAGGTTGTTGATTAATTAGCACTATGTGTTAAACTGGTTGGTTTGGCCTACCGATTAGTTGAGCATTATGTGGATTTCTGTCAACATGTGATTCTGAGATAGAAATCTAGACCGTGAGGACTGAATCAATGCATTCTAATATCGAGGATTTCGAGATTAGACTACACTGCAACTTAGGGGAATTTATGCTTAATGCCATCAATTGACTAGGGACTTGGAAGATCCACCAGGTTCCATTCCGTTGGTTAGGATTAGTAGACCTTGATTAGGCTATTAGTCAGTTTAGCGTTCCCGTTGTTTAGCCATGAGTTCGAGGTTCGACAATTGGTAGTAAGGGGAGGACGGGTGCAAATAACCATCCCGAGCTACACCTATCCTAGATAGTAGTAGTCTAGTTTTACTGCTTTCCTTTATTTTCCATCTATCAACTAAAATCCCAAAAACCCCAGTTTACATGTATGCACTTTGTATATATTTCTGCACAGTTACTAAATTGATAATTAGCTAGATAGTTACGAAGTCCCTGTGGATACGACCTTGTTGTACTACAATGATTGGGTTCACTGCCCATAGTTAGCAGAGTAGTCTCACCACTATTTTGCACAACAAGTTTTTGGCGCCGTTGCCGGGGACTTCGGTCCAACTATTTGGTTTATTATCTGTTTAGTTTTTGTGCAGATTTTCATTTCATTTATTTGCCCATTTTGTGTATAAATTTTTGTTTCTTTTTTTTAGGTACTTAAT
Organism: Limonium bicolor; assembly: GCA_023374045.1. Taxonomy (NCBI): domain Eukaryota; kingdom Viridiplantae; phylum Streptophyta; class Magnoliopsida; order Caryophyllales; family Plumbaginaceae; genus Limonium; species Limonium bicolor. Next base: position 193,405,983 of record CM041780.1, read on the forward strand.
TCTGATGGATGGTCACTACAATCAAGCAGGAGGTTGGTACGGTTACTCCTATGGCGCAGAGAACTACAATCAATGGGATGTATGTCAGAGGTGCGGAGAATATCATGAGAGCCCCCAATGTCCAACAACAATGGCAGAATTGAGAGCTCTTATGGAAAACTTCGAACCATCTGTCACTCCCCCAGCAGAAGGTTGGCATGGCGACTACACCGAGCAAAACACCGATTATTGGAGTATATGCCAAAGGTGCGGAGAGTACCATGAGAGCCCCCAATGTCCAACAACAATGCAGAATTGAGAGCTCTTATGGAGGACCTCAACTCATATGTCTACCGGAGGCTTGTGTGCCAAGAGTGTGGAGGAGACCACGAGAGCGCTCACTGTCCTGAGATCACAGTAGAGGTTGATTCACCCAGTTTGGAGGAGCTCATGTCTGATCTTATCTCTTCTTACAAGCCTAACTCGACTATGCAAGATACTTTTATCATGAAGCAAAATACCTTCAACATGAATGTTCAAGCTCAGATCGATCAGATTGTGCAACAACTTGAGAGCAAAACAGTTCATGATGTGGAACAGCCTGCTGAGGACTTGAGCTACTCTCCAACTCCTCCCCTGTGCGAATCTGAAAGCCCATCACCACTCACCCCTGGCTTGACTATGAAGACACTTCATCAGAAGAGAGTCTCCACTCTAACTTCAAGGAGCTTTCTCCCTCTGAAGTCAGCTACCAATATTTCCCCGCCTTCTCCGTGCTCCATCAAGATCACGAGGATGCTCACATCCTCAACTTTGAGAAGGAGGAGACTGTCTCCCTCTGACTCCTCAGAGGAGAGTACCACCACCGACTTCAAGGAGCCATCCCCCTCTGAAGTTGATGTCCACCTCGGCTCTTCCTATGAGCCTCACCCCGAGGTCGAGGATGTCTACATCCTTGAATTTGAGGAGGAGGAGCCCATAACTTTGATCTTCATTTGAAGGATCAAGGCCCCCACCCGTGCACTAATGAAGTTGGGTGGAAGCTCAACGTACACCCGCTAAGTGTGGAGGCCACCTTCCCATTTGATCCGGGACCAAAGATTGAAGACAAAGTCCGCTCCGGAGTTCTCCCTGCACCGCTCACTGAAGATAAGGATGTTTACATCCTTGAATTTGAAGAGGAGGCTCCACCACAGTTTGATCCTCGTACCAAGGATCACCCACCTCAACACTTCCACCTGATGAACGACCGGTGGAGTTTACACTTTCACATCCTAAGTGTTGAGGCCACATTTCCTTTTGATCCGGGTCGTTCTTCATTGCTAGATGATGCCCGCCCAACCCACCCGTTGGAAGCCGACTTCAACGTTCATATTCGATCCCGGATGACTTCACGGTGGTATGGTCTAGCCAAAGACCTTAAAGAAGGGCCGCTTACCGGGAGGCAACCCGGATTTCATTTCGTCTTGTCTTTTAAATTCTGTTAGTTTAGATTTTGCATTTTCAATAATGGGCTATTTTGGCATTCTTTGGACTTGCCCTTTTACGCCCAATTGGTGGCGTTGTGTTGTGAATATTTTGGAAACAGGTAAGCCCCTCTGAAAAAGGGATGGAATTAGGAACATTACAAAGGAACCTCTGGCGAAATTTTCCAAGAGGACCTTCATCTCCAACGATTGAAGGTAGCACCTCAACGACCCCTCCCACTAGTAATTGTGCGGGCACCCTATCTTCCATCCGCATCTTATCGGGGCGTACTCGTTTCACCCTTCCTTTAATATTTGCCCACAACGACTCCACTATTTTATTTCCTGTTTTTGTTTTCGTTCTCCTTTGGTTTTGTTTTTGCTAACCCTTAACTCCAGTTGTAGTTTGGTTGCTTCTAGTGTTTTATGCAGGTGCAACTTCAAGTCCACACCGCAACCAAGCTACGTTACTTGAGGCTGAAGCTCAAGTGTGGGGAGTTCTACAAACTGATAGCAATAGCAATCTCAGGGGAGTACTAGTTCCTTTTAGTTTTCGTTCTCTCTTCTCTAATTTTGAATCTGCAAATTGGGGATAGCTTCTGCGCTATACTGTTTGTTGTGTCCCGTGTGATTTTCCTTTTGTCTGCTTCCCGCAAAGGTCTTCTGGAACCTTCCCCGGTTTTGATTGGTGAACAATGGGGACATTGTTCAATTTAAGTGTGGGGGAGTGACCTTTTCGGTGAATTGTGTGCTTAAATGCTTAATACTTCATGCTTATCTTGCGATTGTCCAAAATAAAAAACTTGGACCCTTGTGTCGTGAGTTGTTCTCATTAAGAACAAATACTGTTATGAATTGTGGGATAAATGCTTAAATTTTTCATTTTGATTGCTTTTGAGGAGCATTTTACATGCGGTGTGGCCAAGTGATCTTGTATGGTTGGATTTTTATTGCTTTGGGGTTCCTTCTGTCTTCTTTCTTAGGGATTGCTAAGGGGTGCTTCTTGTGAAAATCCATAAGGGACTTGTGAGACGCCATTGTAACCAACAATGAGAGTTGAGTGTTCTTAAATGCAAAGGCATGATGCCAAAATTTTATCTCTCATCTCTTATGCAAAAGTGAAACAAATGCATAAATCTATTTGTCCTTTTGTTTTCTTCTCAATGCCCATTCTTGAGAGAAGTTGGCCATGGTAAAAGCTCTCCAAGTACCTAATCTTTAGAACTTTGAAGCACTCGGATCATACCCCGAAACTCTAGTTTTTGTTTTCCCCTAAGTACACCCATGCCACCACTAAGAGATGGTTCACACTCCTCAAAGGTTTTAATCACTTTTTGATTCTTCTTATCCTACAATTCATGTTAGTTTGTTAGTCTTGAGCATTCCTTACTTGCTTGGGGCTTGGTTTTGCTTGAGGACAAGCAAAAAGGTAAGTGTGGGGGTGTGATGAGTGTCTAAATGAGCATGTTTTAGGGGAGTATTTCATATGTTTAATCAACACTTTTCATGCTCATTTCTCCACTCTGGCTTGTTTTCCTCTAGTTTTATGTTTCATTGGTGTCTTACACATTTATTGTTTAAACAGGAGGAATAACCAAGATAGGAGTAAAGTAGATGAAGAGACAAACGCGTGGGCGCAAACGGATTCAAAATCGGAGCTAGAACGAAGAAGATACAACATTTTGAAGTTAGCCTGCCTATAGGACCGACCCACCGACCGACCCATGGGTGGGTCGGTCGGACTTAAAAACGCGTTTTCGGCCCCGAAATTGCTTCGGGACTCGACCGACCCACGGGACCGACCCAGGGTGGGTCGGTCGGTCGCAAAAAATGCCCAGATTTGAGATTTTAAACGCAGAGAAAAGAGAGAGAGAGGGGGAGTCGCAACCCAGACGAAAAACGACGCAAAAGGAAGAAAAAGAAGGGGAAAAGAGGAAGAAGAAGAAGAGAAGAAGGAGAGGAGGAAGACCCACCTCCATTGAAGCTCCCAAGCTCCATTAATGGCCATTTCTTACTCTCTCTCCCTTCTTTACTCTCTAATGGTTGTTTAGACTCCTTGTAGCTTGGGATTTGGGGATTTTGCCCCAAAATCCCTAAACTCCATTGTTGATTCTTGAACTCGTTTATGATTTTATTTCAGTTCTTGTGCTGAATACTGATAATAATTGTGTATTTGTGGCTCTTGAACTTGTCACCCAGGATTTGGGGATCTGTTGAGGGTTTTGCCCAATTTGTTATCTTTGTGTGAAATTGGTTGGTTTGCCTTGAATTTGTTGAAATGAGATTCTGAGATAGATTCTAGGTTGTTGATTAATTAGCACTATGTGTTAAACTGGTTGGTTTGGCCTACCGATTAGTTGAGCATTATGTGGATTTCTGTCAACATGTGATTCTGAGATAGAAATCTAGACCGTGAGGACTGAATCAATGCATTCTAATATCGAGGATTTCGAGATTAGACTACACTGCAACTTAGGGGAATTTATGCTTAATGCCATCAATTGACTAGGGACTTGGAAGATCCACCAGGTTCCATTCCGTTGGTTAGGATTAGTAGACCTTGATTAGGCTATTAGTCAGTTTAGCGTTCCCGTTGTTTAGCCATGAGTTCGAGGTTCGACAATTGGTAGTAAGGGGAGGACGGGTGCAAATAACCATCCCGAGCTACACCTATCCTAGATAGTTAGTCTAGTTTTACTGCTTTCCTTTATTTTCCATCTATCAACTAAAATCCCAAAAACCCCAGTTTACATGTATGCACCTTTGTATATATTTCTGCACAGTTACTAAATTGATAATTAGCTAGATAGTTACGAAGTCCCTGTGGATACGACCTTGTTGTACTACAATGATTGGGTTCACTGCCCATAGTTAGCAGAGTAGTCTCACCACTGTTTTGCCCAACATCAGTACTCAGAGTCTCTCCTAAAGGTCCACATATAGGTTAAGTGATAATTGTTATCAAGTCCGAACGACGTACGCGCACAATTAATAATCGATTGACGGTCGGAACGATAAACACATAAAACACATGCATAATATTATTAATCTTGTCATGCAATCACATATAATGTCCGAAACCCAAGGGAACCCTTAGAGCTTTTGGACCACACATTCACATACATTTCACGCATATCACTCTTGTCATACACAAGTAATACCCGAACCCGAGGCTTCCCTCAGGGGTTCAGACCACACAATGAACATACCGTACACCGACGAGCAAGGCTAGCGAAACGAGCGCACGTCTATCCTCTACGTTCCCGGAGTTTGAATCCCGCAACCCGATCTACTGAGAAATGTAACTACTATCAGCATCCGCGTCTTCGGATTTATAGTTTGTCGTACGGTTTAACTTACGAATACGTATTACCCAATACCGTATTTTATTCACTACATGGAGGTTGGGTTCTCGGGTGTCATGATATCCAACACGGTTATTTATTCTCGTATGATTTACATATATTTACATTTACGTGTATGTATTAATACTCACATGTTTATATATACACATCTATATTTATGTATGTTTATAGGCTCGTACGTACGTATATGTAATACTCATCGTCATATTGTTACGCGTTACATGATGGTAATTACCTAACGATCAACGTTATTGTCTAAACCCGATTCTTGTACATCTATGCGTGCACATGCGCGTAACCCTTATATGTTTCCGTAGTTGCATTCACTGTAGTTCAAGCCACATTATGATATACGTTCTTGGTTATATTTCCTCCTCACATATATTACATACAATCTATATGTACATAGGTATTTACAACATCACATATTATTTTTCCATCATATCAAGATTCCATATTGTATGAATTATATAGTTGTTCATACTAAATTTCTTCTCCATTCCCTGTAAAGTGTATATTGTTCACTTGTGTCGTTATTTCTTATGTTTCTTTTTGAAACCTTATTTCACGATTATACAATATACTTTTATACATTGTCATGGTCCTTATAATATAAGGTTTCTACTATGTTTTATAATCTCTATGATTCTCAATTTAGACTCATCATTTTATGTAACTGTTTACAAGATAGATTCATACCATGTTAATTTCTTAATGATATATCCTCTTACACTTCAATAAAGTGTCACATGATATCCTCTTCAACTTTATAAAAATAAGTTGTCCATATATATATATATATACATATATTTTTTTAATTTCTAACCGGCCCGTTATAATTTCGGAATCTATATATCCTCCCCATTTAATTTTGATTAATTATAATATCAACCCAAATATTATACTTGCTACACTTCTATCCTTATTTGATTTATAACCTAAAGTTTTCAAACATTATCATATCCATGTATATATATATATATATATACAATTCCGAACCGTGCACATATTTTCGGAAATCTCAATACTTCCCTTACATAGTGTTGATCATTTACAAAACTATCCCATATATTATATTTGTTACATTACTAACCTTATTAATTTATAATCTAAGGTTTTCAAACATTGTAATATACACATATATACATATACATGTATTTACGGACAATACCCCAATATTTTGTCCAGATTTATTCTATCTTCCCACAACTTCCTTTTTATTACATATTATCCCCCTTTATTCCATAAACTTACAATTTAATACCTAAAACTTTATAATACATATTAGCTCTTTTAATTTCAAAAACTCCCATACTAATTTTCTAAAATACCGAACAACCCTTTAACTTTATTAAACCTCATTTACAACCCATAGTTTCCGGTAATTACAATATAGCCCCATAAGTTTCATAATTGTTATAATTTAATACTTAAACTAATACTATAATCCTTAATTAATTAAATCATTAAAAACTAACCCAAAAGTTCTTTTCATTTACGAACAGACCCCTAGGGTCTTATTATTAATATTTCAACTCTATAATTTTCGGTAATTACATAAGCACCACAAATGGTTTTATACATTCCACATTTTTTTAACTTAATACTTCATTAAATTATTAAATAAATAAATTTATTTTTCTAACTTGGTCAAACATCATATGTGGTCAAATTTGACCACCCCAAATACCCTTTTGACCAATATTCACTATAATTACAAAAATGCCCCCTTTTTTTTTGTTTATTTAAATTATATTGTAACATTATATGTAATTTAAGTAACACCTAAATTCACTAATATTCATCTAAAATATTCCTAGTTGGTTAAATCCACTAAAATTATACTTGTGCACCAGAATTTTTATATAGTTCGTTTAATCGCTTTAAAATAAATAATCAATATGTAAAGCTTAAAGTAAGCATAATAAAAATAGCCTAACCATATGGCTTTAATATAACATAAATTTACTCATAAAATGGCATTTAAAATGTCTTAACTACACATACTCATTCCGGTTATTGTACAATTTATTTTCAACATTTCCACACATTTCTTCCATCATTAATTCATATGACTTATTTAAATAGTTCATTAATACTTAGTTACACTAAATCGTTAATTCATCCATAAATTTTCTCCAGATTTTTAGGATTTAAATGGCATACATATTTTCACTTACGGTTTACACGCAGCTTATTCCTATTATTTGTAAATTCTTTTTCCTTCATGCTTAATTTATATAATGTATCTTAATAAGTCATTAATTCTTAGTATCACTAAATCATTAATTTCCTACACATAACTAAATCTAAAATTGCCTATACATCACACATGTACTCTCGGTTTGCCACAGAATTGCAGATCATATTTTCTCACGGTTGTTACTTCCCTGTTTCTACATATGATTTGACTAAAACTATTTATTGATATCAAGGCTTATCGACTAAGCACCACCCCTTAATTTTCTGCACCTAATTACAGTTTAGACTACCTACATACATGTATATGCATCACGGTAACTTCTGCATATTTTTACAACGCACTAAACTTAAGCAATAGTAAGGCACTGGTTTAAGTAGTTTAAGATGGGGTTTTTAGACCTTAAAATGAGGAGTTTACCTTGCAGAATCTTGAGAGAGATCCCAGCCTGAACAGCCATACAAGGTCACGGTTCCTTCCTGCACTTTGGTCTCTTTAAACATGTGTTCTTGGATAGTCTTTCTGTAACGAGTCTCGGCAGCTAACAACCAGGGAAGCAAGCTCAGCTACGGTGGGTATAATGAGGGAAAACAAAGAAGACTTGCACAGCCACAATACTTACGGGTCTCACCTTGGTTATGGAAAGGCTTCAACGTTGTTTTTTTTTTTCCATGAAAGTTGCTGCTGTTTGGAGTTTTCAATGGTGAGTTCTTCACCTTGGAAACATGAAACAAGATGGTGAAGGAAAGTGGCTGAGTGAACCGTAGGGAAGGAGGAAGAATAGGAATAAACTTACCTTGCTGGGAGGAACCGAAGGAAAAAGAAGAGAATGGTAAGTCTTTTTTTTTCCTTGTTTTCTTGCTGTTGTTATTTGCTGTTTACCAGCCGGAAGTAAGAGCTCCAGTTGGAGATTCTTGCGGTTTCATGAATAGAAGAGGAAGCTGTAGTGTAGTGGTGAGAATAGGAGAAAGTTCTGGTTAGAACAGAGGAGCAGAACCGTGACTAAAGAAGGAAAACCAAAAAGAGGGAGTCTCACCAGTCTTGTTCTCCTCTGCTGCTGTCCAAAGTTGAGTAAGAGATGGAGGAGTTGTTTTGCTGTCTTGGGACAGGGAGGAAGAAAAGGAAAGCTCAGCAATTCCTTGCTGTTACCGTTGGAAGGGAGAAATGCAGAAGGAGATAGTTCCTGCTGCTACTGTCGAATGGAGAAGGGAAAAAATGGGGCTGCTGTTGTCAACCGAGAATGAGAGGGGGATTTGGGTATCTGTTCCCTTGCTGCTGCAACCAGGAATGAGAGGAATGAGATTGAGGTTCTATTGTCTATAGAGAGAAGAGAAAGGTAGCAGTTCTTTTTTTTGTTTGCTGCTGTCGAAATTAAGCAGGAAAAGGAAGAGTTGTATTGCTGTTGTGAGACAAAGAAGAAAAAGAAGAGCAGAGACTAAGCTGGTGGAATCTGTCATGGAAAAAGAAAAGAGGAGAGAGCAGCTGAGGTGAATTGAGGAGGTATGGAAAGCATGGGTAGAAGAAAGATGTGAGGTTACTTTGTACTTGTTGTACTATACATTTGTTTATTTTGTCTAATTATGCATTGTTTCTATCTTTCCCAATACAAGCAACCGGCAGCAGCAGAGCTTGGAGGCCGTTTTTGAAAATTTTCACTAGCTAGTATTATAAAGTTAATGGTAAATGTGTAAATATATTTATATATATATATATATATATATATATTTATATGACTAGGATTTTATTTTTTTTATCAAAAGAAGCCAAGTCTGCCATATCAAATAATAAAATACAGTTGAAATTAATAAGAGATACTATAACTAGTAAGCTCGTTGGGAAGGAGAGTACATGTGATGAGATAGTTAAGACACTTGGTCTAGTTCATCATTCTACATTAATAGTATAGTTTAATTTTAGGTTCTAAATATTAATCAGATTAGCTAGCATATTAAACCAGATTGCAAAGCACTATGGTGAAATTTTGTAATAGTCACAGCTAGGTAAATATACTCATTTACAAGCGAAGCAGTGCATAAAGTGTACAATGCAATATATCAAAAACATATACATATGTGACTATATTAATATGTTACATTGTGACTTATAGTGTCTTGGGTTTTATTAGAGTATATAAAATATTTATATAATTTATTGAGTGATATTGGTGGCATTTATTACATGTACTAATATGTTACATGTGATTTTAAATTTAGGAGTTGATTCCTCCTTAATAATATTTTCTCTTTGATTAGAGGTTTAGTGTATAATTTAATGTCCATTTTGGACTACATATTTTTATACAATAATATTTATAGTAATTATTACTCATGACTTAATATAATCCTTATTAATTAAGGTAATAAATATTAGGGGTATTTCATTGTGTCCGGACTTCGAAGTTCGGACATAAGCCGAGTTTCAAATTTTGAAAAATCCCTTACGTGGTCCGAACATTGGTCCGAACTTGCAAGTTCGGACATAAGTCAAGACTTGCAAGTTGGTCCCGTCCTCGCATGCGGTTCGAACTTTGATGTTCGGACACAGCCAAACAGCGAAAACATTTACAAACTCTCGGGGCCTATCCAAACATGGATGTCCGGACGGACGTTCGGACAGGTCCCTAAGTGTAATTTCTAGTGCAAAAATAGAGACTAAAAACCATCAAATACATTTGTAATCCATAACCACAAGAAATAAGACATATGAGTGGGTAAAGTCAACAATAAATACCTCAGAACAATGCTCAAACTTCATAAGATCAATTTCATAAACTGTCAAGAATACTATTAGTAAATACCATAATAAATATAACCTTAAAACAGCAGCGGATTCAAAACATCTAGGGCATTACCGCCACACCCAAACTCCCTGGGGGCTCAAGCTAATGGACTAATTAAAACAACAAAATAAATGTTAACTCGAATTCAACTTATGCGGAAGCCAAAATAAATAACCACAGTGTAAAATCTTAGAAAACAACGTAACGATTCTTAAACATTGTAATTCAAAATTTGTCTCAATATCTCTTAATCTCCTAAGCTAGGTGATTGCGTAATCCCGGTCCCCAAACTTAGTCATCAATACCTGCGATCATAAAACCATAGACAAAACACAGAAAGGATCGCACAAATCAGAAAAACTGAGTAAACTCTACCTCAATCTGTAAAATACATTTTAGAAACTCGTTTGCCAGTTATCAATCAGATGAGAATGTTTATTGAACAATTGATGAATTTCCAGAAATCGTAATAACACCAAAACTGCAATAGGGAGCTTTCAACAGGAGTTAATCACAACACCAATCACGGGATCACCTATGGGATCCTAAACAACAACACAAGGACCGTCACCTATGGGACCGTCAGACAACCAACACACCCTAAGTCCTTAAGTGTGCACACCCCCTATGAAACAACAGTAATATAGAATGGATCAGAGGGCTTAACTACAACAATGTGAGTAGCGCAAATAATAACAATGGGGAGCACCTGTGGGCTCCCAAACCGAAGAACACATCCTGTGAAAGACTCCCAAAATCCACAGCTAAAATACCATAATACAATCCAATTCCAAAACGTGGGAAACGATCCCCATTTTCCAATCCATAAACTAAGAATCCATAAAATACAACCAAAATCTTTTTCCTCCAATTCGCAAAACATCAGTCAAATAGACTTGAGCATAGAAGTTTACCTGGATACACAATCCCCTCAGGAATTTATCTCCTCAGTATTAGTAGAAGCACTCATCGGCGTAATTGGAGTCTAAATAAAATATAATCAACAATCAGGCTCTACTAACCATCATCAAATAAATTCTTAAGCAACTAAGTAGAAAACTTTACCCAGCGAAGCTCCTAATTGGCACCAGGGAAACGATCTAGCAGTAGAAGAATAAAGAACGTGAATTGCCAGGACTCAAGGAAGAAGAAGCGTGAATATAATTCAGTAGAGCAAGAGCGTAGAAGTATCGTGATGAGGGTGAAGGCGTAGTGGTGAAGATCGTGGTATAAATAAATAAACTTAAGTAAAGAGAAATTAATATTGTTAAATAAATGAGAAATTTATACAACATCATAACGTTGAGAATCATCAGGAAGAAAGTCAAACCTCTAACAACATTCTTTTAAAAAATTAAGAAATAGTTTTCTAATTTGGGATTTGTTGAGAAAGTGAGTCGTTGTAACAAGATAAGAGAGAGAGAGTAAATAATTAAACCTTTATTTGAAATAGGAAGGAAATTTAAGTAAAATAAATTAGATAAAGCACAATAACAAATTCGGTAAGAGATTGTTATAACGTTAAGGAGAATTCTAGAATACTAATAACGATGAAATCAAGAGAAGAATATATTTTATTAACTTAAGGAAGTCAATTGGAATTTAGACTCTAGGAATTGGAGATAATTAATAATAGGAAGTAAAATCAGATTCGAACTCGAGGAATTAAATTAGTTTGTAAACAAAAAAGAATTCTGAGATTGGATTTAAGAGTGTAGTCTTGACGACGGAAGGTTGAAATAATATTTGAATAATAATAATAATAATAATAATAATAATAATAATAATAATAATAATAATAATAATAATAATAATAAATAGAACATGAAAGAAGGTAGATAATCGCAAAGCATTTACGTAATTATTTTATAACCATCTAGGAAGGAAAGAAATATAATGTAGGGAATTAGCTTATCTTCCCTGGGCCACTAACATTATTGCTACGGACTTATACCTTCCTACTATATAATATACTATTCCTAACTTGGAATTTCATGGGTATTTCACTCGGGCCCAGAGACGCATTGTCCGTTGTCACAGACTTTTCAAAACTTTGCTTTCTCGTAATTTCGACTTTTCTGTTCGTCCGTGGGTTTGGATATTAGGTCTATGACCACAGACAGAATTGAAATTTGATCTAATTTGACTCCTGAAACCCTAGTTTAAGTAATTTTAATTTTCACTATTCAATTCTGTCAAAAAATTTCAAAAGTATAAAAAATCATAAACTTGCGCACTTAGGTTGAAATGACTTCGTAATAAGCCGTAAATAACATATGTAGGGGAAAAACGAATTTGAAGGGTAGTGAAAGTATAATACTCGTATTGATGAGGCAAAGTGTTTACAAGATCCAAATATCCAAACAGAATACATAACCGAACAAAGGCTCGAAGGCTACAAAATGTCAAGAGCGTCTAGCGCAAAGATACAAATACCAAAGCTTGATATAAAGATAAACTCCAAAGGAGAGAGGGAGTCTCCATACGATCAATCTGCAATGTATATATAAAGGGGTGAGCTTCCACATGCTCAGTAAGCAGAATACTTCATCAATGAAGTATACTCAAAACCAAACTCAGGAGATGAACGAAAACAGAAGAGAACATAAGATAGTTCGTAGCAAGAATATACAAATGAGCAAACCAGCCCCAAAACAGAAGAGAAATCCACATCAAAACACATTAGTCGGGCTTCCAGAAACACATTATAGGTGGGACCCTAGCAACCAGCTAACACATCAAAAGGGCACACACTAAAGCCTTATGGATCCACAGATCCCACATCAAAAGCCGTAGAGACAGTTGTTGGACACGGTCACTACACGTCCTAAGGGAAACGCTAAGGAACGAATACAGAAGGAGTTCCTGCACAGCATGCTACGGGACACCCGACCCAACTATCCAAGCCTCAGAAGCTAAGTGACTAGGTCTCCAAAACAAATGTTCGTAAACACCGAACGAAAGTGCATAAAAATGCATATAAACAACATATATAGCTTGTACACAAATAGGGGAATATAACTCCGCAAACGGAATTCAAAACGGAGCTCAAGAGAATAAGTTATATAAAAGCAGAGGCCTATCCGAACATGCGTCCGAACGTGCATGTTTGGACATAGGCCTAGAGTTCAAAAGTCAAACGTTTGGGGTGTCCGAACTTACGTCCGACCTTGCAAGTTCAGACACATGTCGAGAGTCAGAAATCGAAGATATCACAATGTCCAAACATATGTCTGAACATCAATGTTCGGACGCATGTCAAGAGTTAGAAAGCCAGAGAAAATCAGTGACCGGACATGCAAGTTCGAAGATAGTCTGAAAGTCACACGCCAGACTCGTCCTCGCACTCCGTCCGAACTTACAAGTTCGGAAGGATGTTCGGACAAGTTTGAAAATAGTAGAAATTCATCACGTCAGAGCCCTGTCCGAACTTGTAAGTTCGGACAGAAGTTTGGACGCGATGAACCTGGACGAAAATCTGCAGAAAACTGTATAGAACTAAAGCTAAAATTCACACACCACACACACCAAATCAGTCCAGCAACACCATGGGGTTTTAACCACACAAATAAATCTACAGAAAATTGTACAGAACTAAAGCCAAAATTCACACACCACACACACCAAATCAGTCCAACAACACCATGGGGTTTTAACGACAATTAATCTGCAGAAACTGTACAGAACTAAAGGCAAAATTCACACACCACACACAACAAATCAGTCCAGCAACACCATAGGGTTTTAACCAAAATAAAAAAGACCAAATATTGAGGAGAAAACACCAACCAAAACTCATCAATTCACAAAGCACGTCAAATTCTCTCAAACCCCCATGGGTGAGCACAAATCATCAACTCCATCCCCTACTTACTTGGATTAGAAGTGCAGTAAACACCAGACAGGAATCAACAAGCACCCAACTAAATCATACAACAAAACTCAGACCAACAACCATTGAATTGCACCCACAAGCAAGACTCAAATCATAAAATACTCACCAAAACAAGAACAACCAAACACTGAAGCCACAACGGAGCAAACCTGAAATTGACGAAGGAGAGAAACCCATCAGGAAGTCCATCAACAACAGCGCAAAATGGAGAGCAACAAATGCACACACAACATAGAGATGAAACACTTGTAGAAGAAGAAGAGGGAGCATGAGATTGGGAACAAGGAAACTGTCAGAATGCGATTGAACGGAATAAGGAAATAAGGAATCCTCTTCCTTATTAATTACTTACCAAAAATAAAAGAGGGAGAAAGACCTCCTTGGCCCTCTCTTCTTCCCAAATACCACAAACGTCCTAAAATTGCATAAAACAATATTATAAAGGAAACTAAAACAAAATCCAACTTAAGCTTCAAAACTGGGTTATAAAAGTTTTAAAACTTCCAATGTAACTACGTGTATTTTAAACTGTATGTTTGATGTATATAGTTCCATGAGAGCTGCATTCATATCAATGGAAAGACAAATGAAGAATAATATTCCTTAGAACCTAGTGAAGGTATTCTTAATTACTAAATTTGTATGATAATGTCAATACTAGTTTATAAATGTTGATAGTACACATGTAATTATAATTGTGTATATATGTGTATGTATAGTGCCCGGTGTAGCCTGGGGGTTCGGAATGTGGATACTATGTTATGATATTTAAGCATGACATAGTAGCAACGTCGTCCCTTTTACCAGAATACTCGTTAGACAAGGTATATAACATTCTTTGAAAGTTTTAGTTTATGTCTTTACATGTTGTTAGACTTGTAGTTTTTAAATTAATGTTTATTTTCTTTTTTTCAAGGCTTACGAAAAATTTCTCGAAGGTGGCCAATATGAAGATTCTCAAATAGTTGAGATGCTTGAGGAATGGTCAAAGTTGGTCTGCACAAATTTAATCACTTGTTGATGATGAAGTTGATTTGAGTACTTTTTGGATAATGTAATTGCAATTCTATGAATTTGTGGATGGTGCATTGGTAGATTTGAAGTCTACTTTCGTTATTCTTTGTGATGCAAGTGTTTTTTGTGTTTGTTGGTTCGTTTTCTCACAAATTGTGGCGCGCCGTAGATATTGGGCGCTTTTAAAACTTTATGAATGTGTACTAGAGCGCCCCATTGTGGAGGCAGCTATATTATACCATTATATAGGTCTGATTGAATAATTTGGTGTGTTATAAAAGCTAGAATGGTAAAAGGGAGGGAGGCTATTTCGGCGGTTCTATTCTAAGAACCACCAAAATAGAGACGGAAATGGGGCCTATCTCGATGATTTTTAGCTTACAACCGCCAAGATAGACCCTGGGTTGGTCCCTGGTCTAGTCTCTGGGCCGGTCAATGCCAGAAAGTATATTGGAACCGACCGACCCATGGTCTATGGTGGGTCGGTCCTAGAAAACTTTTTGGCATTGACCGACCTAGGGACCGACCCTGGGTCTATCTCGGCGATTGTAAGCTAAAACCTGCAGATATAGATGTGGTTAGTTATTGATTTTATCAAGCATTTATTTTGGCAATATCTATTTCGACGATTCACAACCGCCGAAATAGACCCTTAAGATCGCCGAAATAGGTCCTTTTTCTATTAGAGTATGTAAAGCTTGATACATATGTAGAGACATTGCTCATTATTTATATTTCCTTACTTTAAACAAAAACAACTATTAACTCACCCACTTTGAATTTGTTTTTTTACTTTTTGATTCTCGTATTAGGTGTTAACTCATGTGCTACCATACTCAGGGACGGACGTAAAGGGGGGCAAAACTTTTGAAAATTTGTAAAACGCTATTATAAATTTTTAAAAAATACAAAATAACATATTATTTTAAGGAACAATAGTGTCAAAAAAAATTTTGCCCCTCCTAAACAAAAATTCTGGGTCCGCTACTAACCATACCCATTAGCGGAGATAGTGTTCCCCATAAAATTTTGTAAAATAGTTTTATATATAAAACTCAATGATAAATGTAGCAGATTGTATATTGACATATAATAATTATTTGGCGTGGTGGGAGATAGATGTATTTCACTTCTATAAAACACGGATTCAAATTTCACCTTTAACAACTGTTTTATTTTATTACATTTTTCCTTTTAGTTTCATATAGGGTGTAAAAACCTCGCTTTTTATATTCATAATAATCACTTATGTAAAGTCAAATATTTTTTTAGATCATTAGGAATAATACTATCATGTATAATTTTCAGATAATAAAGATCCATAAAGAGCAAACTATCTAAGATGTTTGACATTGTTTCAAAGTATAATTTTAATATAGTTGTAACACCCCAACCACCACCGTACACCTAACATCAATCTGCAGCGGAAATCTCAACTCATCACATTACTTAATTCAATGGTGTTACACGCCGTTAACCACCCACGTGGCTAACAAGGCTAATACATATACATTTGTATCGGTCTGATGGACTAGATTCCCGTGCAACTACACAATACAATCCTCATTCCATTTTCAACATTTATTATATACATACATTCCCACTGTACCGAGTATTTACAAACTAATGCCGATAACAATTTCGGTCTTACTACGCTTACAATGCTTACGCCATTTAAATGGCTACCCATGTATAAACATCTACCCCGTCCTACTCTCGAACGGCTTCCAGCTCCTTGTACCTGAAATAGAAAAGGAGAGAAAGGGTGGCCCCCAAGGGGCTCAGCACCTTTGCTGGTATGGTAATCCCGCAGCCCACATGCTACCGGGCCACGCACAACTAATTGTCGTCTTAGCATGCAGTTGATTATATTTAAATCATGCATAAAAGCCATAAACATACAACACATAACATTTCGCCTCAATGGGCTCAACCTATAACCAACACATCCACACTTAACCAACCATTCAATGATTCCTTAAACCCTAGAGTGGCTCTCCTCTAAAACGGAGCTACTTCCTTAACGAACGACATGTACCCATTAATCGGGTTATCCTTAAACGCCTCTTGTCACGAACTGGGATTCATTTCCATGATCCACACATCCCATATCCTACAACATAACTCATTCCACACATAGCAAACCATAACAAAACCTTTCTTGTTTCGACGTACACATGACAACATCACCATCATTCTAAACACCTAACGTATACTTATCGTAGCATAGCAAGGGAATTTGCATAGCACAACACCAATACATAACACCGTAAATCGGTTCTCACAAGGAACCTTCCACCATAGTTAGTATACATAGTGAGCCTAGAGATTATTACCAATCCCATGTTAAGCTCGTTACCAACCTCGTTACCGTCCGGTTATATAGAATGGTTAACTTATACCCAAGGCGTGTCGGATATAGTAATCCCAAGCACACCGAAATAACATTCGTATGCCCCTGTGGCCCGACGTGAGTCAATAACTAGCTTTGGATAAGCTAAGGGAAGGTAGAAACCAAATTGGAATACCACCTATACATACACCAAGAGAGCCGAACCGGATATGATATCGACTCCTGTCCATCACACGCGTGGCCGGAACAACCGGACTCCTCACCCCCCATTAGTACATGTACACTTATAATAAGTAGTTAGAGATCCATTGTGGAGCCTACCACATCCACACACCATACGGTATCATAACCGAGTTAAGCACACACGGGAGGTTCACACACTTGCATACAACAACAATATCCAACTAACTCACACATAGCCGTGGTTAGCACGTTCCCAAGGTTTGGGCCGTCAACTCCGTATACCGATCACTCATGTGTTCCTAGTTTTGGTTAGCTAAGGTTTAACACATACTTGAGGTTAAATGGTATCGGAGGCCAAATTCGCCACATAAATGAATTACTATAAACTCATTACATGTTTAAATTTTACAAGGTGGCAAACACTCAAGAAAACATATTGGCATACAAGCCGGTGTAATCCGGTAGGACACAGGTTGCAAGAAAACCATACCTGTCACCGGAGTCCACTTTACCACGTCCACTTATGTTCCTCGAGCAATTCTCGAACAACTGATAACATTACATGTACTTTTATTAACATTGGGGTAGCATGGTTATTTAATGTCTAATGCTTATAACTTTTTCCCCGTTAACTTAGTTACATAACTTTACTTTTTAACTTGTTTTACTTTTACATTTCAATACAACTTTTCACCCACTTAATTGTCATTAAACTCACCTAACATGTCCTTAACAACCTTATAACATCATTACCTATCAATCCTCATCATTACATATCATTTCATAACCTTAAACCATATTTTTGGTCCGACCGGACTTGCCGACCGGACTTACCCAAGTCCGGTCGATTCCAGAACACATTTCCGTCAAAAATTTTCTACTCCGACCGGACTTGTAAGTCCGGTCCTATGTCCGGTCCATTCCAGAAACTAATTCCCACAGGGTAAACTGGGCCCGACCGAATTGCAAGTCCGGTCGCAAGTCCGGTCTGCCCCAAATCTTTGTTTTCCTTTTTACATTCAACTCCAAACTTCACCCCATAATCCTAGTATACCCTAACCTCATTTGGGCACTTCAAACACACCTTAGGATATCCTTAAACACTCCCAAAACTCTTTTTCTAATTCCTTAAACCTTTACTTATATCTTCACAAAATTTCTAACACTTACAATGTTTTCTCCTAGTTTTTCAAGTGGTGTTTCATCCTTAATAACCTCTATACCAAAGTGTTTTCTTCACCATCATAACATCATCTCCCAAGCATCCTCTCTTACTAACCAAATCTTCTCTTTCACAACTCCTTAAAGTTCCTTTCTCAAAACCTTATCTATACATTATTCCCACCTTGCACATCGCATAACCTAAACCTTAAACAACTTCTCCAAGACTTTATACATTCTCAAAAGCACATATTGAATTCCTAGAACTTCCAAGACAATGCCTAAATCCTTATAGCACCTTAGCACACCTTAATGCATGTGTTCTTCCTTAGTGAAGCATGTATCCATTCTTAACAATTCCTAGTTCACCCAAGTTCATTTAAGCACCTAGAATC
Organism: Limonium bicolor; assembly: GCA_023374045.1. Taxonomy (NCBI): domain Eukaryota; kingdom Viridiplantae; phylum Streptophyta; class Magnoliopsida; order Caryophyllales; family Plumbaginaceae; genus Limonium; species Limonium bicolor. The sequence goes on from CM041780.1 coordinate 193,424,773, forward strand.
CCTTATACATTTTACAAATTTCGCCATGGGTTCTCTTAGCACATCATCATTCCAAAACTCATAGTTTTCACCATTAAACACTCAAGAACACCCAATTCCATCAAGAACACTATCACTCACAAAACTTCACCAAATTTACACTACATCACAATATAGTGCATAATTAAACTTGCTTGGCACTTAGGCCCTTAAATAACATGGCTCTTAGGCCCTTAAATTGCATAATCTTAAACACTGAATTTCCCACATAAGTAATGCCTTTGACCTGCAATTACACACACCAAGACATATGTTCCTTTACTAGTCTCCTTGAGAACACCTTACTAAGTCATTCACCATTTGCTCTTTAGGTAGTTTTTAACAAGCATTATAAGCTCATTTCTCCTAAGGCATTAAATCACATTGAGATAGCATATTTACCTCTTCTCCACTCAAACTTCATTCTTGTTTCCTCTTAAAACCGGTATGGCATTTCACTCCTTGTCAACTACTTAACAATATACAAACATCATAATGAGTTTTCAAGCTTTAAGCTCCATCTCATTGTAAACCCTAATTACATATATTGTTTTAAACACATCAAGGTAATTGTTTTACCTTTGAATGGAAAGAGAGCTTGAATGAGTACCAAGAGAGGACTCCTCCTAGCCCTTGGAAGATTTAAATGAAGCTAAAAAAGACAAGAGAACACCATTACAAGGTGCATTTTCGGTCAACACCAAAAATGAAGGAAATGGAGTTTTCTTTGGTTTTTCCTTACCTTGAAGCAAAGGTGATCAACAAGGCATAAAAATATTAGCTCAAGCTCCTTCCATGGAAGTTCTCCTTGGCACCAAAATGGTGGTTTTGATGATTTTAAATAGAACATGGAAGGAGGGGATGTTGGATAATGTTTTAAAGCTTGCTCCAACTAAGAGAACGGTAGTCTCGGAATTAAATTCGGAGCATGGAGTCATAAGTTTCAAGTGGAGAAGGATGAAGAATGGCATGGTTCTATTGGAAACCGATGGAGAGAGGAGGAAGAAGGTGGCCATCGTGGGAAATGAAGAAAAGAATGAGAGAATGAAGATAACCTTTGCTTTTTGAAGATATTTGTCCTTTTAAAAGCAAATGTACATTAATTAGTCATTCTTTTCTTTAGTAAACTAACAAGGGTGGTGAGTCACCACACCTTAAAAACCGGCCCCAAATAGTACCTAGGGGTATTTTATACTTTATTAATCAATTGTCTCACTTATAGTAACATATGTTACAAACTAGCTTATAAAAAATCACTATTCACCAAAAACAAGGCACATAGAAGTGAAATTTTTGATTTCCCATTGATATAGCCACCCAAATGTGATACTATATAGTACACAGTTAATTAAAGAGTAATGATGGACATTAGCCATTCAAAACTCATTTACAAGACAATTTTGCAAAAACGTGCTTTAAGACTCCTTAAAGCACATTTTGCGTTTTAACTTGTTTTCAAGCTTGGTTTTCTTTGGTAATTGATTTAATATGTCATTAACATATAAATAAGGCATAGGTATGACCATTAGGTCTTATACACATTTATCCCAAGCTTAGCACATTTTAGCCCATATTGACCTTAGGTATTATTTGTGTTTTGTTTGGTTTCATTGTCTACCAAATTCCTAAGGAGTTAGTTAGCCTTATAAAGTCATAATTAAACTTATCAAGTCTTGGTAGGCTCTTTGGGTCCTAACCAAGTTCACGCCAGCTTAGCGCTGTTTTGCTCAAACCGTGTCTTAGTGTTTTATTGTTTACCATGGTTTAAATGTTTCATTTATGTTTCTAAGGCACTTTTAGCCTTTAAATACCATAGTTTAACATTTACACCACATACCAAGTTGGGGTATTTCAATAGTATTTTTTGAAAAACTTTTGGTTATATACAAATTCCCCCACTGAAATCAAGTTCCAGCTCCACCACTAACCATACTTGTACAATGACAAACGAGTTAACAATATTGGGTGTTGAAATAATATTTTTGAAGAAACATAGCCATTATATTAAGTAGCACAGAGTTTCAGTACAAATTCCGGAATATCATCTGGACCCATGAACATTGCTGTTGAGAACAGCGTGCATGGTTAGCAAGATATTGCGCTGACATATTATTTGTTATAGGAACAAAAAACCATCTAACTTCATTAAAACGAGTTATGTTCCTAGATAAACTATTAAGAATAGTCAAAGTGGACTGAAGAAGCGATGAAGCACTGCTTAAGTAATCAGCAATAGCCTTGTAGTCCATGAGTACCCGTATTTTGCTATAATTTGTTGTGACCACTACTTGAATACCCGCTTCAATTGCCATAGCTTCAGCGTTTGTGGGTGTAAAATCGCCTGTGTCTCCATGTAGGCCAACCTTGATTATGTTGTTATTGTTGCGTCCGATATAACCATAACCTATACGGGCCTGTTATTCCACACTAGTATCTACCGAGATTTCCAACCAACTTGGGTGAAGCTGACGGTGCCTTAGAAGAGAAACGGAAGATGAAAGAGCAAAAGAAGTTGATCGTTGAAGAAAAGCATCTACTTGACACCAACCATGGGCCAAAGACGTTATATGTCCAAAGTTAAATTGGCACCGTGCATACCATAGCCGCCATAGAAGTTTTGTAAAATTGATTGGAGCTGATGGTTATTGCGCTCAAGGCATGAATATAAATACCAGTCTGTAAAACCTTGGTCTGTAAGAATCCAATGTGGAAAGGGAAGGTTCATCATTGATAAGTGCGGAATTTATCCATGTTTTCATGCTAATTGATTAATATTTTATAGTTTATGTGATAAATTCCTTACTTATATATTTTTTATGTTATATGCTAAGAATTTCCTTACTTGTGGTTTTATGCTAAAACAGTGTAAACACTGAAGAAAATGACTTAGGAACGTGTGTCGAGAGCCTAATGATCAAACCGGGACCGAACGGAAGCAAAAAAACATTTCTGATGTATTTTTGAGTATGTGTCACCCTGAGCAACACCTATTGCCTATTTCCTGAGGTGGTACGGGTTTATATATTGATATACAAATCCGGACCAACTTGCGCTGACCTTTCTGTGTAATTTTGATGGTGTTCCGGGTCTTTCATGGTGTCATTAACCCGGACCAAATTAACGAGGTCGCTAGGTATACTTACGTCACATCCAGGGGCAGATCTAGGAGGGGCCGGGGGCACCGGCCCCCCCCGAAACTTTTGAAAATTTGTCGAATTCTCTATAAATTTTTGAAAAAGTACAAAATAACATAATATTTAAAGAAGAATAGTATCAAAAAATTTTTTTGCCCCCTGAAACTAAACTCCCAGATCCGCCACTGGTCACATCATGTTGGTGGGCTGTTTTAATTACCGATGCAGAGGATGAAAACGTGAGCAGCACGGAAGTGGGCTGCTTTAATTACGTACTCATGCATATGTGAAATTGGACACGCACGGCTGCAACATGTCTTTGAATTCATGGACCTAAAATCCCTGCAGAGCGGGCTGATGTATCCGGGCCGCGCACATGCAGAGAAAGGAGGGCCGAAAGTTTACATTACAGGAGCTTCATGTGTGCAAACAAACATGGGCTGCACATGAAATTTAGTTTGTCTTGGACGGGGACATGTTGGACAGCCGACAAAAGAAAGCAGAGGCGCAGACATATGAATTCACAGCGTGTCGATTGTGCAGACCCATCCGCACTATATTTGGTGCGCTCCAGTCTGGTTGTCGGTCTATTCAGCAGTTGTAGTCTAGTTGGCAGTCCAGTCAATTGCTGACTGGATTATTTTTTATTATATTAACTTTAAATGTTGTAACTTTTAAAATATAAGTCCAAAAATGTAAAAAAATTATATCATTATTTCTAAATTTAAACTCTTCAAAATAAGACCAGTCAATATATGTTTTTAGATATTTTAAAATTTATTAAATACATGTAATATATCCATATATATCACTGAGACTATAATTCATAGCATCATTTTAGTGTATCATTGAAACACATAACATCATTTTAGTGTATCATACTATCAGTTTTAATGAATCATACTATCAAAAATTAATGAATCATATCTTCATTTTAGTGTATCATCACAAACATATAAGAATAAAATTTTTTACACAATAATACACCACAAAATAATATTTGGTGTGTATGAAAAATACACGATTCACCATATAAGGTTTAAAATACACTATACAACAATAATAATCACTACTAAACAATAATGATTTTTATCGGTTCCGAAGTTTGTTATCTAATTCATCACGTACTAGTTAAAGAATCATAATATCAATTTTAAGAATCATAATATCAAAATTAATGAATCATATCGTCATTTAGTGTATCATCGCACACAGATAAGAAAAAAAATTTTACACATATACACCACAAAATAATATTTGGTATGTATGAAAAATACACGATTCACCATATAAGGTTTAAAATACACCATACAACAATAATAATACACTACAAAACAATAATGATTTTTATCGGATCTGAAATTTATTATCTAATTCACCACTTATTAGTTAATAAATCATAATAACAATTTAATTGATCATAATATCAAACTAATGAATCAAAACATCTTTTTAAGTATCATCATAACATGTAAAAATAATATCTTTTTAAAGTTGTTAAAACATCTTCATGACTGGTCTTATTTTGAAGAGCTTGAATTTAGATGAACAGTGATATAATTTTTTTAAATTTGGATTATATTTTAAAAGTTAATAATCATTCAAAGTTTTATCATTACTTATATGACACATAAGCAATCCAGTCAGCGCTGACTGGGATTGCCACATATTACTGCCGCACCGTATTAGGTATGGGTGCGCCGCAGCCTCTAATTTGCCATGAATTCAGGGGCACAGACAAACAACTTGATAGGCGCAGACTTCAGTCAGAGGCGCAGACAATTCTCAGAGGGGAGCGAATATATAAATATCAGGAAATCGGGGATGATCGAGTATCTTTAACACGCTTCGTCCGTTAATTAATATCTGTCGTTTTAGGAAGTGATTCTTGTTCAAAAATATATATCATTGTAGTTTTTTGATACACTTTTTTCCACTTTTAACCCTACTATTCAACATAAAAGTAATTATTATCTAGATGGAAAAGTAAAAAGTAGGGGTATATGCGTCATTTTTTTTACTTTCCTTAATAAAAGTAGGGGTACTATTCGACAGATATTGTTGAACGGAGGGAGTACAACATTACGAGAACAGAAAACCGAAACCCTAGACTAAGCAGCCGCATAGTTTGAGAGCTGCGCAGAAAAGTTCGAGAAAAGTCAGACAGAGAGAGGAAACAGTAGACAATTTTGATAGACCGGAGCAGAATACAGAGACCGGATTCGTCATCATTCCACAATTAGATGATGTTTTCTAATCTCTTAATTATTGTTATTATTTCTTTGTCTCTGATGTCTGAGTAGTCGTTAGAATTCTGGTTTGCTATGGACAACTAGTTTATTATTTTTCTTCTTAAGTTGTTAAATACAAGTTCTTTACAGATTATAGTTTTGTTCCTAGTTATTTATTGATTTCTCTTGCGTTTAATTATTGCTTGAGTTTATTTGGTATGAATTGCTTACAAGTGAGAACTACGGCGTTCATTAGACTATAGGAATATTACCAGTGAAACTACAGATGATAATTCCTAGGGATTAGCTGACTAGAAACCAGATGAATCGTTAAATGCTACTACCTCTGTCCCGTCATAATGTCTTATTTGCTTTTTGACACGCTTTTCCACTTCAATATTAAATATATAAGATAAAATAATTTTTAAAAAATAATTTTTACAATATATAGTTTTTCACAAAAATTCTATTATAAAAAAAAATTATAAAAATATATTATCTTACATGTTAAATATTGAAGTCAAACGACAAGCTCAAATAGTAAAGGGGACAAAGTGAATGGGACGGAGGGAGTACTAGTTAATTTGTAAATTCGTAACGAGAGTTAGGATGTGGGAATTGCTAGTAAGGATCTATCTTCCGAGGGACCGGTTTAGATTAATTTAGATCTGAGGTTACAATCTAGAATTTAGAAAACACTCAGGAAGGGAATTGATAAACTAGGAAAAAATAGTGAACCAGGATTCGCCCTTTAGATTTATTAGATAATCACTTTTATTTGTTTTCAGTCTATTCAATTGTTTAGTTTCTGCATTCAAACCCCCAATTTATTATTGTTATTTTTCTTAGTTTTTAGTTAGTTAGATTAAAGACTCAAACTAGACACAGCCTCCTTTGGTTTGATAACCTAGGGAATAATACCTAGGAAAACTTGCTACGACAGACCAGTACACTTGCTGCAATACACACTATAAAAAAATCAGATTTAGCTATCACTGTATATCAGTAGCTAAATCATCAGTTTTGGTAGCTAACACAACGGGCTACCGCATTTTATGATTTAACTACTGATATACAGTGGTAGCAAAGGTCCTAGTGGCTAAATTAAAAATATCTACCGTTTTGGAATGCGGTAGCTATTTCGCTTTGGCCTCGCTACTACTTTTCCTATATCTAGATATTGCTACCGTTTTAGAATGTAGTAGCCAAATGGCTACTAGTGTAACAGTATCAAAATAGCTTCGAGTATAACAGTTGCGAAATCGTTACTAGTACATCAGTAACAAAATCGAGACTAGTGTAGCAGTAACAAAATCGCTGCTAAAATATTGGTAGCAAAATGGCTACTAGCAAAGCAGTATCAAAGTTGCTACTAGTATAGCAATAACAAAATTGATACTAGAATGGTATATATCTAGCTCTCTACACTACCTACTGAATATAGAATGTCTTAACCATTGTGCCATGATAGTTATTCACATCATATATGAAACTACGTGTATATATTGAATGCTGATACTGTAAATATAAATGGAAGTTTTTGTCCAGACATGATCAAACCAGGGATATATTAAAATTAATAAAGATATATGGCTGATTATATAATATAACAAATTATTAAGCGACCAAAATAGTAAAGCTAATAAAAAATTTAAGTATATTTGACTTAAAATTATTAAAAATTAAAAAATATTACATATATATCTTTAAAAATCTTTGAAATGTTAGAAATTATACAAAAAAGATAATATTATGTAAAGTTTACTTATAATTAAGTCTTATATATAGTGTTCCAAATACTAAATAATATACATCATTACATGAAAATTTAAACTTTTAAATAATGATTTTGTTTTGTAAATTTGTATATATATAATTTTTATAAATTTAATAGATGTATATTATTGTATAATCTTAACTAATTTAAATTGTTTTAACTTTACTATTTTTCAAAATCCTATTAATTGTGTGTTGTTTGTAAATTAAAACATAATATATCGTATATTTATGTACGTTTTATTATAATTTTGTATACTTTTTAACATTTATAAATTTATACACACATAATATAATATATATATATATATTATATATATTATATATATATATATATATATATATATATATATATATATATATATATAATAAACACATATAAAACGTTTATATGGCTTTTGTAAATAAAAGTATCATATAGTAATAAAAATTGTATTACATTAAATATATTACACACTTAACGAATTTAAATTATTATTACTACTATTTTTATATTAATTTTGTAAATTTAATCAACATATGTACTAATTTAAATAATTAATACTTTTACTCTATTTTATAATATTAATATGTGTGAACTTTGAGACTTAAAAATATTATACAAAAATTATTATGTTAGGTATATCATATATGATAATAAAATTCTAGTAGTAGTATATAGTTTAATTATTTTTCACGAATTAGACAATTTTTATTTGATTATTGTTCTTTTTCAAATTTGATAGCTAAAGCTAACCAATCTATAGTGAAAAAATTAAAAAATTTAAAGTTATATAAAAGAAATATGTCCACTATGGCAGTAGCACTATAGGTTAGTATTTCAAACTATGTAGTAATCACAAGTTTAAGAAGTTATAAAAATAATAATTTTGATACCACATTCATTTGTTGTATTCTAGCATAATATCAACTAAAGTTTATTGCATTATTAGTGTAGCCATTTTGAAATTGAATTATATACATATCACACATTTAAATTATAAGAGAATTATATTTTGCTATCCTTAAAATATTAGCTATCATTTTTTATAATGTAGCACAATATTAGCCATAATCTCATTAACATCATTAGTCGGTAGCAATTTCTAATTAAAGATAGTAACAATTTTATGCTTGCTAAAAATATTCGCTAACCGACGCCCAAACAGTAGCAGAACGGCAACCGTGATGAGTGTTAGTAGCAATTTTATAACTTAGCTTATCTATTTGGTAGTAGAACTTTTAGTAGCAATTAGCTACTAGTTATAATATTTTTCCATACTACGGCTTTAATAGTGGCACAATAGCTACCATGATTGAATTAGCCACATCTGCAGTAGCTATTCCGTAATTTAGCTACCACATTGGTAGCTAAATTGTTCTACAAAAATAACCAAGATGAAATCAAAAATAGCTATATTAATGGTAGAAGTCTTGTCAGGTGATAACGATTTGGCTACTGTTTAAAAAATCTAGCTACCATTGTTGTCGTAGCAAAATAGACACCACTATGTTAGTACCATTAAAAATCAGTAGCAATTTTTAAAGTAGCTACCAATATATTTGTGGTAGTAAATCATTGGTAGCTAAATCTTTTTTTCTTGTAGTGACGTTTTCACCCGAACAATCATTGCCAATAAGGTTGGACTTCAGGGCACATGACCAGAGCTGTATCGTAGCTCTCGTTGTCATAACCTTTACCATACACATCTAGATGATTTAATTCGATCATGGATACTGTTTTGGTTGGCACAAATCATAGAAGAAGTTTCAACCGAGCAGCTTGATTCTAGGTGGAGGAATTTCAGTTGACATATACGCTACA
>CM041780.1:193434235-193458627 GCA_023374045.1 Limonium bicolor
TTGTTTTGGTTGTATGAGTTTTGATAAGGAACCCCTGGTCTGTTGTTAATTAAATTTACCTCTTCAAGGGTTCTATTGCAACCTGAACCATCGCAGTTGGTGGTTTCATGAGCTCCTCCACAGTTTTCGCAACAGGGAGTCAGATATGGAGAAGTGGCCACTGCCTTCGCAGCATTTTGTTGTGGTTGACTCAGCGTTAGTTTTTCCACAACTTTCGTGAGTGCAGCTAGTTGAGCAGACACATGATCCTGCGGGGGAATACTGTAGATACCAGATTCTTTCTTTACTTCACCTCTCCCCTTATTTTTACACCATTGTCTGGTGCTGGCGGTCATCTGGTCTAGTAGATCAACTGCCTCTTCTCCGGTCATTTTCATAAAATTTCCTCCAGATGAGGAACTTAGTAACAATTTGTTAGAATCATTCAAGCCTCTAAAGAATGATAAAACAAGCTCCTGGCTACTCATACCGTGATGTGGACATAATATCTGTAATTCTTTGAATCTATCCCACGAATCATAGAGAGATTCACCTGGTTCTTGACAGAAGTTGGTGATTTCAGCAATTTTCTCCCTTGTTTTGGACGGGGGATAATATTTCGCCAGAAATTTGTTTGCTAACTCAGCCCAACTGTGGATACTACTGGGTTGTAAGCTTCTCAACCACCTGGAGGCGCCATCTTTCAATGAATAGGGGAACAATTGCAGACGAATGCGTTCGTTCAGACTTCCTGATTTGTTGAAAGTGTTACAAAAATCAAGAAAAGCAGATAGTGGTGTGGAGCATCATCTGAATCTAGCCCGCTGTATTGGCCCTGGTGGTAGAGTGTGGTAATGAAACTGGTTTTGAATTGCCAGGCGTCTAGTTCAGCCTGAGTGACCTGAGGGAGGACAATAGCAGAAGGCCTCCCTTCAACTGATGGTTGCTGGTATTGGCAAAGAGTTTGTCGAGCTGCCATCTCTACACGTTGTTGTCGTCTTTCTCTGTGAAGATATCTTTCAATCTCAGGCTCAAATTCGTTTTGAGGACTGCCTGCAGATCGAGTACGACGCATATATAGACAACAACTAAAGTGTTAATGTTAGTAGTTAGTATACGGGAAATTATAAGTTAGAGACAATGGAAATTGAGAGTTAAGGACAATGGAAATTAAGAGTCAGAGACAATGGAAATTAAGAGTTAAGGACAATGGAAATGAAATGTTAAGGACAAAAAATTATAAGTTAGTAGTTAGAGACAATGGAAAGAAATGACATAATATTAAATGACAGAAATTTTAAGTTAGTAGTTAAGGACAGAAATTTGAAGTTAATAAATACTGTACTGGAAATTTTAAGGTAATAAATACTGTACAGAATATTAAGGACAATGGAAAGAAATAACTAATATATGACAATATATTAAGAAGTTAGAAGTTAGTAGTCCAAAGTCCGATGTCCGTAGTTAGATTCCGAAGTCCGATAGTCCGATAGTAAACTCAATAAAATTAAGACTGTCAGTTAACCGTGCCGGAGGTCCCCGGCAACGGCGCCAAAAACTTGTTGTAGAAATATCGACTACTTCTTCAACCTAGGCAGTGTACCTAGTCGTTTTGCGGATAGTGGATTTGTGGGGTGTCGAACTCTTGGGGACCTTGCTGTGATTTAACTGATAGTGAATTTTAATTGAGAATTCTAATTAGACTACTGAACAGAAACTTATCATTTTTTGAGAGAAATTGTGGTTTAGAACTTAATGTAATCAAAACAGTAAAAAGAACAATTAATTAAAACAGATTAATATTAGCAGTTATGAAACTCTTTGTTTTTAAAGAAGCATCCCGGGTTGTTTTGCTCACCTATTTTACTCAATTATATTATTGTAGACTTCCCCACTTTAGCAATAAACTCAAGAACCTTAATTAGTTTATTGACCGTTCCCTGTCTAATAAACCCTGATTAATTTAAATAACAAGCGCAATACCTTGTTCAAGTTATTAATAAATTAATCGCATTATTAATAATTCCTATTGGAGACTGGTTAACCTATAGGTGAAAACTCACTTCTAGTCGTTGACCTGTTTTTGACTTCTCTGTCTAGAATCTTGTCTCAGCACTGCATTTTGACAAGAACCTACAAATATCACTTTAATAAATGGCCTAAATATTAAAGCGCATTAAGGAGGAGAATCAAAATATTGCTTGAACAGATTATATTAGAAAGTCTACGTAACACAGTTTAGTAAAGCTTACTTCTCAACCCGGGAGCTAAGTTTTTACTCAGACATAATTATACAAACGGACGTCGTAAATACGACAGCCATTAAAATAGATTACAGTTGAAGAAAAGGAAGAGCCGCATTCGCTGGCGCTGGAGTGGAGTTTTCTCTGTGGAAGCAGTGTGATTTTGGGAGAGAACGTGAGTAATAAAGAGAGAAAGCTTGGGGCAATTGTGCGCAGGTTTTTCTGATGCAGTAGCAGTCTTTATATAGAGGAGAGGAAGAAGAACGTTCGAGGCAGATCTGGAAGGAGATTGATTGAGTGGGCATTGATTGCAGACTGAGTGGGCATTAATTGCAGACAGCCGCGTGAGGATTTTACGGTAGGCGCCTGTATGGTGAAGGGAGTAGATAGATAACGTCGGAAGACTCGGAAGAATCGGAAGAATTGGAGAAGACAGTCGCGCAGATTATAAATGTCCGTCTATCTCACATGTGTCCGCCTCGCGGTCACACATTTGTTGTCCGCGACTTATTAGGCGGTAGTCTCACATGTGTCCGCCTCGCGGTCACACAGTTGTCCGCGACTTATCAGGCGGTCGTCTCACATGTGTCCGCCTCGCGGTCACACATTTGTTGTCCGCGACTTATCAGCGTCGTCTCTGCCTTGTCCGCGAGGCGGACGCCTGTGTGTTGTCCGCGCCGCGGACGTGTATGTTGTGGGCGGTTGTATTATATATATATACACGAGTGTAGTCTAATCTTCAATTGGCTCCAGATTCTTCGTTATAAGTCCGTTTGACTCGCCGTTGTTGCGTTGGAAAGCTCATGAGATTATCTATCCATTAACATGGCTTTTTCCTACATTTAACACATAAAAATATTAATTCATATCAAAACATAAATCTAGAAAATTGTAAGATAAGTGAGAAATATTACTTAAAATACTACAGATTATAAGGTAGTTAAACCCTTGAAAGTCTATATATTTCGCACTTATCAGGTGCGCACACTTAAGGACATGTGGTGAGGTGGTGGAATTATTTGTCCAAGGGGCCGAGAGCCTAGAAGCTCTTTGTCGAAAGACCGGTGTGCCCACGGATTGGTGGAATTAATTGTCCAAGGGGCCGAGAGCCTTGAAGCTCTTTGTCGAAAGACCGGTGTGCCCGAGGATTGATGGAATGTTAATAATTGAGATACAAATTGGTGGAAATTGTTATGTGCTTTCCAAAATACAAATGGCCTTGTTTTGTGGTGAATTTACTGTGGTTATATGAGTTATGATCTGGTGGATTAGAGATGTATATGGTGGTGAAAAGTGTTATGTGGTTGAATTTATGTCTCTGGTGAGATTGCTGTGATTGTGATATCATTATGAACAAGTGGTTTGTGTTAAGGTAAAATATCTCAAGGAAGGTAAGTGTGTTGTGAACTTGTGTTTTGGTTGATAGCATGGTTGTTTGTGTTGCTGTGTGCTTTTATGCTGCTATAAAAAGGTTTTCCAAAGAAAGAATGAATTTTACAAGGTGTGATATTTTTGTTACTCAGCTTTGCTGACGTTTTCTGGTTTGTGCCTGTGGCCCCTTTGTGTGATTGCTTGCTGGCCACAGATTTGTTGCAGGTGAAGTTAATTCATTGTGTGATATTGCTCTTGAGCTTGGGACAAGGGAACACGCCGACATAACTAGGAATTTCATTTATTTGTAAGTGGCATACTCCTTGGAGCATGTTCCGAGAGTTAGGTTGTAGGTGGATTAGCCTTAGCATCCACACTAGTTGGTGTGGATGTGGCGGTAGCGCTCCGGTTTGGCTTAGGTGTTATTTAGTCTTCCGCGGTAAAATATTGTAGAAAGTTGTGCAAGTCAAGTAAAAAAAAGGTGTAAAAACTGGGGTGTTACAAAGGGTAACTGTTTTGAAATACATGTGTATTTGTAATGGTTGATAGGGTAAGTCCGAATATGTTATCGGCATAGAGAACGTATTAAACTCGGTAAAGTTGGTTGAATTGACTCGGTTTAGAAATGGTACGTATGTGACTCAATTTAGAGTCGGATTGAAAATTGTATTGTATAAGTACTCGGGTAATTCTAGTCCATCAAACCGGTACTGTTTTTGTCAGGCCTTGATAGTCACGTGGGTGGCTAACAGCGTTGTTTCACCCCCGTTGTTTATGGAGTTCTCCGCTGCGATTGTAATAATGAACGAGATGATTACGAGCTAATGGTGTAATTAGCGGTAGGGGTGTTACAAAAATTGGTATCGGAGTATCGCTCTGATGACTGGAAATACCGAGCTTAGAAAATACCGAGTTAGGAATTAGAGACTTAGGGGTAAGGGTTGAGTGATAGCGTGAGAGATACGCTAGATAGGAACTTCTTGTGTGATCTGGATACCTGCAATATCAAACCCGCCCGCCACATTCCCCATTTTAAAGCCCGAGAAAGAATGCTAAAGAGATGGAAAGACCTCTTTTACTTGGGAAAACCCGATCTGGCAGTTATGAATTACTTCGGTAAGGAAAAGGAACCTATCATACGGTAGATTCCAAGAGCCAGAATCCCGGAGACGGTTCACGTTTGAACAATAATACTCGCACTTAATGGCGGTAGAATGAGAATCCTAACCATAAGGAGACTGGAATTTACGACAACATGGGGCGACATGCTTAGCAGTCGCGAGAACCTAGCTGGCCAAGCAGCAACCAGATGGAAAGCACCAACCGTGCAAAAAAACCAACAAAGGAGCAGTAACGAAACCCGAGACACAAGTCTACGGGACCGCAATAGTAAGATAATACCACCGATGGTATACTAACCGACTACAACGCCAAAGAGGCTATATTACCTGGCTGGAATAGCTCAGACAGCTACGAGAATACCTAAGTGGTACACAACGATAGGACTTGAAATACCCCTAATTTAATTAAACATTTATTAAACATTTAATCAATTAAATTAAGGCCTAAACATGCCTCAAAATCAATTTAAAAACAACAATGGTCAACATAAAGCAAATATTGCACCCTTTGACCATTTAGGGTAAATATATACCCAAATGAACTCCTTAGGACCTAAAATTTTGTCATAAGCATATTAACACATTAATGAACGTAATGAAGCTGTTGGACACCACTCCAACATCAAGAACCAGTATTAACACGCTTAAAAGCCACCTAGGGCAAAAATGTGCTCTAAGAAGTTTAAAAAGGTCATGTGACCTCCGTTTGACTCCAAACCAAATTCCTGAGTTCAATAATCATGTAATGGATGGAACTAATCAGTTACCAAAGAAAACCAAGCTTAAAAACAAGTTTTAACACAAAATGTGCACTAAAACACCTTAAAGCACATTTTTATGTATAACTCCAAAAATATTGGTTTTATACCACTTTAAGGACCATATTACATTCTTTATAACATCTATGTGTCATGATAGACTATATTATGAAGTCTGAATCAAATTTTACAAATAAAATTAAAATGAGTGGTTTTGGGTGAATAGTACCCAAAAATGTCATCTAAATTCCTTAAGTAATTAATGGTCAATGGTCATCCTTTGACCTTGACCATCATACGCCGTTAAATGGCAGCTCTCTCCTCACCTAATTGCCGGCCACACATATCTCTACATACTTAAAGCTACTTTTATTAAAGTAACATTATTACTATTTTATAAAATAAACTAAGCTAACTCACCTTTCCACCTTGGCTATTATTTGCCGTTAACTTAAGGCTTCCTCCTGAGCTAATAACCGGCCATGTGCACATATATTGATAACTCCCAAAAGCAACTTCACTAAAGGAGGATAAGTACAACATTAAACTAAATGAAATTAATTCACTCATCCTTCCACTTGGCATATCTTTTCGGTGGCTTTAACTTTACCTCCATCAGAAGGAAACCTCAAGTATCTACCGTGTGTCACATGAGCTACTTATCAAAACATGACACATTTCCTTATTAAGTGAAGTTTGTCTTCTTTCTTCATTTATTTCCTTCCCAACCGGTTTCTTCATCTTCAAAACCCTCCCCTTTCCCTTCTCCATTACCGTGAGCTGCTGCTAGCTTCAAGAACAACAAGGTTTGACCTAGGTAAGAGTTTAAAGCATAAAAATCATCCTTTTCTTTCCCTTTTCTTCTCCCTTCCTTTGCAGTAATCTAATCCTCTTTTCATTCATCATCTTAGCTATTAATGGCTAGCAAAAGGAAGGGGTTGTCCGGCTGAGTTCAAGGAAGAAGGAGGGGAGTTCTTGATTAAGTATTTAATGGTAAAAATAGGTAATAAACATGCTACCCTCCTTCATTTCGTTACCGGTATTATTCTTTCATTTCCCAGCTTATCCTTTTCTTTCTTTACGTATACATTCAGTGGATATATCACCCCATGAGGTTCTACTCCTTTGATGCAAAAAAAAAAACTCCAATAATGTCATTATACAAGGTAAAATACTAACACCCTATTCCCTTGTCATTACCGGTTTACAAGCCTAGTATTTATGATAGTTTAAACATTTTATTATGCTTCAAATTTCAGGCGTAAACAACTTGCCTAAGGTCTACTATATCAAGGTAGAAGTTATGCTTTTTAATAAACTTGATTCACCTCTCAATGGTACTTAAAACCATAAGACTAACCCAAGTCTTCTCCATTGTACATTGCTGCCGAAATGTTGCTGTACAACTTTGGAAAAGTTCTGCCAAATGTTGTGGAAAAGAAAACCAAAGAGTATACCTATTAAGGTAAGTGAAATTTCTACCTAAATCATATACTAATCAAGTGTGTATGTGGTTAAACAAAAAAAAACTAACTTAAATATATGAAATATATGTAGACGTGAGTTGAAGAGCTGTTTGGCCGCTTGATTGACTAGTTAATCAAGTAAGTACACAAAAAAAACCTTGCGTATTATAAAGTTTCCATATTATTTTGTTACCTTATAGTACTAGCCGTGGGTGAGAGATGATTTATATAACTTAGTTATGTAGTAAAATGTTAAATAACATTTTTGGTTAGTTTAGTATATATTAAGATGGTTTATGATGGCATGAAAATAATTTAAGTGGCAAGAATATGATTTATAATATTATTTGGTTGTGGATGATAGAAGCCGTGGGTTTGTAAGAATTTTAGTGGTAGTTTGTATTAAAATGTTGTATAACATTTTTAGTAAGTTTACCTAATATTTAAGTGACATATAATGTCATGGAATTAATTAAATAGTTAAAATATAATTTATAAAATATTGTACAAATACATAAACCAAAACCGTGAGCAATTATGTCTTTTATGACAATATTAAGTGATTTATATTATATAGTAAGGTTTGTAACAAAGCCATATATTTTAAGCTATTTAATTTATGTTTTATTAAGTTAAACTAAGTTTTGAATTAATTTAATGAATACCGAAAACTTATGGGCTTGTTTTGTAATTAAAATGAATTTTGGAGGCTAAGTATAAATTATAGCCGAAAATCATATGTTAAAAGATATTAAAATGGATTTTATAAAGTGATATTAAATTTGGGGTCAAAAATGTAATTTTTGAAAATATTGGGTCAAAACTATAATTTATGGAAACTATGGTCAAACTGGTGGTCAATGGGTCAATATAGACCATGTTAGAAGCTTTGACCAAAATTAATTACATAAGTAATTAAATTGTGAACTTATAATAATGTTATAAGTTAAATATGGAATTTACAAAACTATTGGGGTATGAAACATAATTACCGGAAATTTAGTGTGCATATGGTAAATATAACAGTTTATAACAATAGTATAAAGTTTGGTGATTTTTGGAATTATATAAATGACTATATTGATAAAAGTGTATAATATATAGTTTTTATGACATATAGAAAGTATATAATATAAAGTGGGGTCAATGTGTAAATAAGGAGAAGTTATTGGGGCGGAAAAGGATTTTTAAAACAGTTATGGGTCTGTTTGAAAATAATGTAATTAAAACTACAGGTTATACAAATTATAAATGTTAAAACTATATAATATAACCTATATGTAACAATATGTGATATGTGGGTTAAATGTGCAAATATAGAAACTTGTGTTGCTGGAAAAAAATAAACCAAAACAGCTTGTGGCTGTTCGGTAATTAAGATATGTATACTATATGTTATAATGAAATAATGGAATAAAATGATATGATATATAGTATGTATAACATTATATAATGTATGTGGCAATATTGTAATAATGGAAAGATGTTAGGAGTTCATGAAAATCAAAATATTGGTACCTAAGCTTTACGACAACACCATATGGTTTTATTAAAACCTTATGTTATGATATGTTATAAAGTTTTAAATGATATTAAATATGATATTTATAATATGGTATAAAATGTGTGGTTATTATGTAATAAATGAAAACTATGTGAATAGAAATAACAAGTGTATTACACATATGTTGTTTCGGTAATTAAATATAGTTTTTGAAACTATATATTATAATGTTAAATGAGATATAAAGATATTATATTATATGGTATAAGAAATATGTGTAACATTGTATGATTTTATGTGGTCAAAACATAGTTTATTAAACTATATGCTAAACTCGCATATATAGTATTCAAGAAATGAATTTATAAACTATGGTTTACAATGTTATAAATACTATAGATATTATATAGCTTTAATGTGATTAAATGAAATAATCATCATTAATAATATTAACATGAAATAATGTGACAATTAATGAAGAAATAGAATTTATAAACTAAGGTTAGTATTAAAATAAACCTTAGGAAATTATAATACATGTAATGAAATATTACATGATATTAAGATAAAGTTCTTAATATAAGATGCATAACATAATGCAACAAATGAAAATAATCATCTTACATAAGATGAAAATAATGTGACATATAATATAAGTCTAGAATTTATGAAATATGACTTGTATATGAGTGTATATACACATGCGCAAGCATAAGATAAAAATATATACATAATGAGTATATAATATAATTGGAAACTATATAATATAGTGCATGCATACATGCAACTATATAGTATATGATTAAGATTGACAATATATATATACATATGCATATATAGCCGAAAATAATAAGTATATATATATATGTGTATATAAAACCGAAAATATATATATACAAGTATATATAATATGGTTTTAATATCATGAAATAATAAATGACAAAGTGTAATGACATTAGTGTAAACATATATACTATAGGTCATACCATTACAAATAAGAGTATAGCTTATTAAGATGGATAATGAGATGTATGATAGATGATACAATAATCATTGGATAAATAATAATACCATATAACGTTGGTGCATGAGTATTAAATGCTAAGCGAATTAACGTTGCATGCACACATGCAACCCTATATTATAAATGTATACTCGTATACCGAACCCGAATGATTAAACTAATACTTAAGTATTAACGGGAATATATATATATTCGTATACTCGTAAAAAACGAGGAGTGAGTCCTAACGTCTGAAAACGCCGCAACTAAGATGACATATTAACCGACTCGTTTAGAATAAACCCGGGCATAGAAAGTTAATACGTACTACGAGTAACAAGCCTCGTATAACGGTACTTTAAAAATTAACAGTTGAAATTTGGGGATGAAATGTCGGGATTATTTGTGTTGTTCGGATTTACCGAGCTTAAATAAGTCATGTGGATTGACTTATGTTATGTTTGATATCTAGACCGTATCACCGACGAAGACGCTTGACGAGCTAGTGGTCTACTGCGCAACCTAGGTCTTGGTGAACGGTATGTAAACGGGTCTGATCCGAGATGTCCTGAGGACTTCCTCGGGCTCGGATATGTGTGCTGTATAACGAGTGTGGTGCATGTATGTATGTGTGTATGGATGTGTGTTATGGGATGTTAATTGTTTATCTTTCCGCATTATTTAACTATGTGCGAACGTCCTACGGGACTAATACTACGTCGACTATAGATCGACTTATATAAGACACATATGCGTTTAATGTGATGAGATTGTTGTTAATGGATGTAACACACTTAATATTATGATTTTATAAGTATACTAACCTAAGTAAAGAACTTAGGGACGAGATACGACATCGTCGATCTCTAGAGCTTGACTCGAACATGAATACTACCTAGAATGATTCTAGGCATGCGTAAGACCCATAGGGCAGCCAACAAATAAGTGATGTTCTCCATATTTAAAATTGTAACGGTTTAACTAACTAAGTCAACAGTGGAGTGTGGATAAATGTGGATGGTTTACCTTAATCCAGTTAGTCAATGGCTACTGGTCGCGCGTTGAGATCTCTTGAGTTAACCCGGATCGGCTTACTCTGATTTGACCTGATCGAGCCTAGATAGATCGACAAGTTTGGTGATAACATGGGCGCCTTTAAAAAGACAATATATGGACGCTTTTAAAAAGGCTAAGAGAATGGGCACCTCGTTGTGCATGGGACTACTGTCCAAGTGAGGTTATTTCGGGTTGTCCCAACTTGACTCCCGACAGTGCTAACAAAATGTGTAAAGTTATGTGGGGACCCGGAGGGTCGTATGATTAACTGAATAACAGACCGTTACTAACGGTTACTCATTTATTGATGTTGTGATTCTTTGTGATGTGTGCTGATGTGTGTGAAATGTAGTGCCTGCCTTAACTGTTTATTTACCGCCATCCATGTGTTTACTGCTTTATATATCTGTACACCAGGAAAGCATGTAACGAACTTAATAATGGCGACCTTGACTATTAAGTGACCAATAGGGTCCAGGCTCGGCATACTGAGTGTTTATCGCTGAGCCTTTATGGCATTGCTGCAGGTGACGATTACCACGGAAGTCGAAGAGCGGGACCCGGGTAGTTAGAAATTTAATTACCGTACGAGATCTCACAATGTATTAGGATGATTATTAGTTAAAGTGTTAATGGAGTTGTATACCGTTGGGATTACATAGACGCTCACTTGTCGATTATGTTACAGTGGTTTAGATTGATGTATAGGTTAGGATCTCGTTATCACTGCGGTTATGTATTTGTTACCAGTGTTGTTTTGTATTTAATTTACTTCTGCTTCTTTACTCGTATGGGTGAGTAATGGCATGTGACACCCGAGTGAGTTTTAGTTACTGTGAGACTTCCGCTGTGAGACGTTGTTTATCAATGCTACGTGAGTGATTATTACGTGATTATGAGTGGGGTGTTACAGGACTACAAAAATAGTGCCTAAGCAAGTTAAGTCTCGGTAACCATGGTAAATGTGTGGGAACGAGCAGCAAGGAAAACACAAAACTAAGTAAATAGGGGTCTCCGAGATTGGAGAAGCACCTTGATCAATGACAGTCGTGTCAAGATCATTGAGAAGTGACTCAGGAGATCGCTAATTAAGATCAGAGGATCAAAATAAGAGCCAACAAGGCTACCGAATACGGATGGAAGCAACACCGTAACCGATATATGTTAACCTGAAAACCACCTGTATAGCGCACTTGCCACGACAAGTGCAGTAATAACAGGACCATCCAGGGAAACTTTTATCAAGCAACAAATGTTTGGCGAAGTACCAAGATGGCGAATGAAGCAAGTATAGGATAACAAATCCTAAGAATTTTAAAACAAAACCTTGGAAGGGCCTAACGGCCTAACCATTGTAGTATGGAATATACCAGTCAGCAAGAAGCTAGACTTGGTCAGAATCACCAGACATTGAAGTGCCATGAGAACTTTTCTTTCAAACTTAAAATGTTTCCTTAAACCCAAATATTTCTTTTAAACGTCTGATTTCTCTTTTCAAACCAAACCAGATGGATCACGGTATGTTATCGTAGGACGATACAAGAAGAGTTGACAACAGAATAATTCACCTAGGTGTGTGACAAACACTACGAGTGTACAAAAATGAGTTGTGGGACAACCGCACTCCAGAGGAGCTTGCGGGCCTGCCGGACCTACTTATAGGTTAGTCAGGTAAGTAGCAATGTATCAGTAAGGTACCCCACATATGTATACGAGTGGTGTACAAAACACGAGAAGTAGTCGACTCTGTTCTATGGTCAGCAAGTAAGTGCAAGCTAGAACAATTGGATACCATGAACGACCGAGAGAAAGATTGCAGTTAAGATAGCAAATTTGAAGGGATAAGGGAACCCGTTACAAGGAAGTGATAGGAGTTAAGAAGTGCGAGAAACATAGGTTAGTAAGTGAGGATGAAATACCCCAAACCTTAGTATGTTGTTTAAACATTTAAATATGGTATATTAAGACTAAAAAGAGTCTTAGAAACATTAGTAAACAATTTAAACCGTAGGAAACACAATAAATACCTTAAAGTCAATTAGGGCTAAAATGTGCTCTAAGCTTGGGATAAGCTTGGTTAAGACCTAGTGAGCTTACCAAGACCTTATTTATATACTAATGAACATATTAAACCAATTACTAAAGAAAACCAAGCTTGAAAACAAGTTAAAACACAAAATGTGCTTTAAGGAGTCTTAAAGCACATTTTTGAAAAATTGTCTTGTAAATGAGTTTTGAATGGCTAAATGTCCATCATTACTCTTTAATTAATATGTGTAATACTTAGTATCACATTTGGAAGTCTATATCAATGGGAAATCAAAAATTTCACATCTATGTGCCTTGTTTTTGTGAATAGTAACCAAATTAACCAAGTTTATAACATATGTCAATATAAGTGTGACAATTGGTCAACAAAGACTAAAATACCCCTTGTTATATTATGGGGGCCGGTTTTCTTAGTGACTCACCACACTTACAAAAAAAATAAGCTAAGTAAAGAACTAAAGTAAAAACACTATTTGCTTTACTACTTAAATATCTTCAAAAAACAAACTTATCTTCATTTCTTCTTTCCCTCTTCATTTCCCACGCCTCCAACCTCTCTTCTACCTTGCTTCTTTCTCTCATTCACGGTTTTGCAATAGTACCACCACCATATATCATCTTCAATCACTTGTAATTCCTAGCTCACTTTGCCAAATCAAAAACTAAGACCACCATTCTCTTTGTCTTGCCAAGCTCTTCAACTTCATCCTTTCAAATTCCAAGAGCTCCATTTCGGTGCCAAGAGGAATCTCCATGGGAGGAGCTTGAGCTCACCTTTTCACATATTATTGTTCTCCTTTGCTTCTAGGTAAGGAACCTCAAATAAAAACTCCATTTCCTTCATGTTTGTATGTTGACCAAGAATCACCATTGATGGGGTTCTTTATATTGCTTTGTTCTAGCTTCATTTCAACCTTTCATGGACTAAGTGGAGTCCTCTCTTGCTACATATCCAAACTCTCTTTTATATCCAAGGTAAGACAACTATCTTAATGTTTTTAAAACAATGTATAACCTAGGGTTTACAATGAGATGAAGCATAAAGCTTGTATACTCATTTTATCATTTGTATAATGTTTAGAAGTTGACAAGCAACTAAAAGCCTTGCCGATCTAGTCAAGGAAACAAGAAAGAAGTTGTGAGGAAAAGAGGTAAATGTGCTAACCTAATGTGGTTTAAAGTCTTAGGAGAAATGAGCTTATGTTGCTTATTAAAATGATCTAAGGAGCCAATGGTGAATGACTTAGTAAAATGTTCTCAAGGAGACTAGTAAAAGGGCATATGTGTTGTTGAGTGTATTTGCAGGTCAAAGGCAAATATATTGTGGAAATTCATTGTTTATGGTTTGTGCATCTTAAGGGCCTAAGAGCCATGCTATTTAAGGGCCTAAGTGCCATGCAATTTAAATTATGCACTATATTGTGATGTAGTGTTAAATGAGTGAAGTTTTGTGTACAAGAATGTTCTTGATGGATTTTAGTGTTCTTGGATGTTTAATGGTGAAAACAATGTGTTTTGGCTTGGTAATGTTCTAGGAGAACCCATGTCGAAATTTAGATAACATGTAAGAAGTGTTAGGTGTTTAAAATGAGTTTTGATGAGTTAGGAAGTGTTTAGAATGGTTAAGTGTGCTACTAGTGAAAGAAACATGCATTAAGGTATTCTAAGGTGTAAAAAGGGACTTAAGCATTATTTTAGAGGATCTAGAGTGCAAATGAGTGTTTTGGGATACTTCAAGATCATGGTGAGATTGTGTATAGAACTTGTGCAATGTTGGTGAATAAGGAAGAAGTGATTTGTTGCATGGAGGAGCTATAAACTTGTAGAGATATTCAAGGAGTTTGGTTAGGAAGAAAAGATGCTTGGGAGATGATGTAATAGTGGTGAGGAAACATTTTGGCATAGTGATTATCATAGGTATGAAACACCACTTAGAAAAACTAAGAAGAAAACATTATAAGCGTTAGGAATTTTGGTAAGAAATGAGTAAGTGTTTAAGGAGATGGAAAATGGGTTTTAGGGATATTATATGAGGGTTTGAGTGTGCCAAGTGGTGTTGGAAAACATTAGAAGGCTTGAGGAAAAGTTTGGAGAAGATTTGACAATTTTTGGGCATGTTCTGGTGGCTTCCGACCCAGGGGGGCCGACCCAAGTTTGGGTCGGACGGCCTCTGTTAGACGCCAGTAAGTGGTTCTGGAACGGTCCGACCCAGAGGACTTGGGTCGGACATGGGTCGGGCGGGTGAGTTTAAAAGACGGTAAAGTTTCTGGAATGGTCCGACCCAGAGGACATGGGTCGGACGAAGTAGAATTTTTCAAATCTGTAAGTTACTGGAAGGGTCCGACCCAGTTGGTTGGGTCGGACGGTGGGTCGGACTGACCAAAACTTAAAAAAAAAAATGGAAAAGAATATGACTTATGTAGTTAACCCTAGGGGGTATAGTGAAGGTAATCTAGGGTAAGTTTAGGCATTTAAAACATGTCATATAATCATGTAAAATACTTAGTAAAATTTGAAGTTAAGTAAATTAATTAACCGACGTTATTAATCATGTATAGGAGTGGCCTACGGTGGAAACAAATCGAAGCAAGGACCATGGTATGGTTTTCTTGCAGTCTGTTGCCTATCGGTTTACACCGGCTTGTGTGTTGTTTGTTTTTCCGTGTGTTTACAACCTTGTGAGACTTAATTCATGTAATGAGTTTACAGTTGTTTATACTATTGTGATGTTATGACGTGACTCATTTTCCTTGTATGTGTCTAACATGACTTACCACTTGTTGTGAATTGTTTGTTAAGTTCCACTGTTGAACTTCTAACAAGTGCTAACTGGGAAGTGAGGAATCCGGTTGTTCGGTCATGCATGTAAGTTTAAGAGTAGATATCTGTATCAGATTCGACTCTTATGTTGTTAAGATTGTTCTCCTTTATTTGGCGTTCGATCTCCCGCTAGCTTCCTCCAAAGCTTACCTATTCTGACTTATGATCGGTTTAGTGGGAACATATGTTTGTGTGGTGTGTTCGGGTCACAATATCCGAACCATCTGTGACTTAAGTTACTCGTTCGAATAACAGAATGGTAATGAGTGTGTGTAACAAGCTTAATATGAGAGTGAACCATTCTCTAGGCTTCTTATGTTGCTTAACCTTCTTGGTTTGTTATTGTGGAAAGTGTATCCACTGTGTATGTGATGTTGTGCTATGCAATAGTGTTGCTATGCCATATGTTATGTGTTAAAAGAATGCCATGTCATCATGACAATTAGTTGCGCGTATCCCGGTAGCCGATGGGCTGCGCGTTAACCATACCAGCCAAGGGTTGCTGACCCCCTCGGGGGCTCCATATTTTTACTGCAGGATGAGGATCGAGGAAGCAGAATGGCTATATATTCTAGGCTGCAGGACTACTTTTGGTTATATTGGATGTTGAGCCCGGGATGCGCCTGTGCTCCCGAGGCGTTTAATTTTGGTACCGTTTGTATGACAGAGATGGTCGTGTACAGTTTTCAGTGACAGCTTGTATTAAATACTCGGTATGTTGGTTATGTATATATGGTTGATGTTAGTACCTAATGCTCGGGAGTCTGATCATCAGACCTGTAACACCCCGTCCAAAGCCAATCGTGGTTATCGCAAAACTTAACACTTAATCGAATTCGTCGCAGCGGAAATAACATACACCGGGACCTTGCCACGGTCTGATCGTTAGAATATACCGGCCTTGTAATATTACAACACTTATCCAAAGTAAACAACCGACCAAAACATCACCATCCAAGATACCACCAACCAATCGAGTTTAAGCATCTAAGTCATAGCCACAAACTTACATTAGTTTCAATATAAACAGACGGGGGCACAAGCGCAACCCGTACTCAAAATAAACAACCCATCCTAAGTCTAACCGCTCCTACTCTCGTGGTGCGACTTCATGGGCCTCTTACCTGCAAGTGTAAAAACAGCCCCCAAAGGGGGTCAGCACGAATGCTGGTACTCCCTCTCATGGCCCCCAAGCTAACGGGGCTACGACGACTAATTGTCGATAGCATGGAAATTGATTAAGTACACAAGCATGATATGAAGTGCAATAAACAACAATCCACAGATGAACATACATAGCTCACACACAATGAACGACACAAGCGTTCCCTTAGCAAGCGGGTTAGTAACCCCCTCCTTAGTCTTGATTTCCTTAACCTCAGTTCCTTATCTTACCTCAGTCTTATCCTTATCTTAATCTCAGTATACAAACCGTTCCTAGAATGGAAATGGTTGTAGCTTAATCTCAAACCTAGGATTTAGGTGATCCTACCGCACCATCTTAATGCCACCTACCTTGGACGGGAGTCCAGCGTAGCTGAGCCGGCAACCGGCCCTAGGCAACAAGTCCGAAGACAAGTCCTTAAGCGGAGGGCGGATCTGATTCAGATACCGTCCCCCTTTTCCTTAGCATGCATGACCGGAGTCAGTCCCGGGTTTCCTCACTCAAGTTCCAGTTAATAAAAATCTTACCCACCATGTGTTAGTTAAACCTTATCGGGTATTAACCAACATTCACCAATACTTAACTCTTATCCTTAACACAGTAAGTACTAAACTTAGTTAGTAACAATCTCAAGTCCCGTGGGTTAGTGTAAAGAAAACACATTCACAACGAGAACAAATATAACCGGTTGCATGCTTTATCTTGTCTTAGTCATAGCAATTAAACAGATAGCACACAAGCCGAGGGACACCTCGTTAGCAAGCAGGTCACAAGAAAGATTGTACCGTTCACCGTCGACGATTGTTTGGTTTATCTCCTTCCAGTCCCAATTCACCAATCCATAAAACATTCATTCAGTTTTAGGTTATTATTCAATTCAACGCAATACAATTACTTAGCCTCCCTAAACATCAACTTTTACTCATTGTTTTTCACTAAGCCTTATGGTTTTTAACTTAACTCCTAGGTGAATCATTTCCTCATTATCTATTACACTTACTCACCCACTTAATGACCATTACACCCACCAAACATGTCCTTAATCCTTATAACATCAATACCTAATCATCCCCACCATTTCCTAACCTTAAACAAAGTTTTTGGCCAAAACAGCACCGCGTCCGAACTTGTGTCCGAGCTTCCCAAGTTCGGACATAGGTCGAGACTCAAAAAGGGTGCAACCAGACGTGTGTCCGAGCTTCCCTAAGTTCGGACATAGGTCGAGGAAAATTCAAAGGAAAAGTTTCAGGTGTCCGAACATATGTCCGAGTTTCCCTAAGTTCGGACATAAGTCGAGGGAAATTCCAAAAGAAAAATCTCAAGTGTCCGAACTTCCAAGGTCGGACTGAAGTCCGGACACTGGCCGAGACTCAGAAGGTTAAATTGCAACAGGGCATGTCCGAGCTTCCAAATTCGGACGGAAGTTCGGACAGGCCAAAATACCCATCTTCTAAATCCTTAAACACCTATCTCATTTCCTAGCATGGTTAACTTGTTTGGGCATCTAAAAACACCTTATCCCTCACTAAACTCCTAATTCACCCATAAATCAATCCATTAGTACCATTATTTATTTCCTTGCAATAATGTCAACACTTGCAATGTTTCTCTTAGGTTTCTAAGTGGTGGTTCACACTATTAAACCACTATGCCAAAATGCTTCCTCACCACTATAACATCATCTCCCAAGCATCTTTCTCCACCTAAAATCTTTATGCAACTACTTAAAGTTCCTACCAAAAATTTATGACCATCATCCAACAATTATTTTTTTCTACTAGTTTACCATGTTTGCCGAAGTTCTAAATACACTAGTACATTCATTTGATTCCTAAATCCTCCATGATCATGTCTAGGTCATTCTAACTCACTATACACCTTAAACTCACCCCTTTTTCATCAAGACAACCTCTAAAACTTCCTAGGACCTCCTTAGTCATGAAATCTCCTTAGAACATCTTAAACACTTAGGTTTCCTCTAAATTTGCCATGGGTTCTCTAGTAGTATATAGTACATCCAAAACTTGGTTTCAACATCAAACAACCAAGATCACTCAAATTTCATCACAAACACCTTAACACACAATTACACCAAAACTACACCACTATCATATAGTGTATAAACTTAAAATGCTTGGCACTTAGGCCCTTAAATGACAATAATCTTAACCACTGAATTCCACATTAATTTGCCTTTAACCCGCGAATACACACAACAAGGCTCCCATTGAAATAAAATGCTTCTTGTAATTCCACCTCAACATTGTTTGACTACTCTTTTCTCATTGGCTCCTTAGTCACAAGTTCTCAAACATAATCATTGTTTCTCCTAGGTTATATATAGCCCTTTTCCAATGTAAACTCTACACTAAACTCATCACATATCTAAATCCCATTCCCTTAAACAATAAAAACACCTTAAGGTAAGTAATTTACCTTGTTCTTTTTCAAGCTTTACAAACTTTCTTCCTTAGGTTTTCCCTTGCTCAATCTCGGTCACCACTTAAACTCCTTGCCAATGTTCTAACCAATATCCAATGACTCCAATGTGTGCTAGATAATACATTAACCCTAAGAACAAACCCTAGGTTAAAAATGTGCTTTAAGGGTAAAGGTGATTGTTTTACCTTGGTTTCTCAAGACAAGCTTGGATATGAAGCAGAAGGACCTCCTTTATCCTTTGAAGAGTAGAAAACAAGCTAGAACAAAGCAAAACATGGAGTCCCATGAGTACAAATTTTCGGACAAGGGAAGAAAATGATGGAAACTAGATTTTCTTACATATTCCTTACCTTAAGAGAATGGAGAAGCCAATGAACTCTCCAAACTTGGATTTCCTCCTCTAATGGCGATTGCCTTGGCTCCAAAATGAGGCTCTTGAAGTTTTGAAAAGATAGAAAGGAGGAGCTTGAGCTAACTAGGAAGAATATGTGTTTTGTTTTGGTTTTGGAGCTAAAATGAGTAAGTAGTAATCAAAGGAAGGTGAAGCTAGCATGGAGGTTGTTCTTCAAGTTGGAGAAGAAGAGAGGAGCAGCTCAAAACCGGTGGGAACAAGAGAGAATGAAGAGGTGAGGAGAGAGGTAAGTAAGGTAAGATTTATGTTAAAAGGTGAATAGTGTTTTTACTTACTTTGCTTTATTCATTACTTAGCTAGATAAGTGTGGTGAGTCACATTAAAAACCGGCCCCCTTAGTCAAACAAGGTGTATTGGTGGTCTTGTTGACCATTTAATTGACTTACTTTGACTAATGTCTTAAACTAGCATTATTTGGTTACTATTCACTAAACAAGGCACATAATTGTGAAATTTTGATTCCCATTGATTTAGACTTTTAATGTGATACTAATTAGTACACATGTTAATTAAATAGTAATGATGGACATTTAGCCACTCAAAACCTATTTACAAGACAATTTTTCAAAAATGTGCTTTAAGACTCCTTAAAGCACTTTTTGTGTTTTAACTTGTTTTCAAGCTTGGTTTTCTTGGTAATTGGTTTAAAATGACCATTAGGATATTATAAGGTCTTAGAACAATATTTGGGTACTCACCCAAGTCTCTCCAAGCTTAGAGCGTTTTTGCTTAAACTGCTCTTTTGGTGTTCCTTGTTTTCTTTGGTTAAAATGGTTTCTTAATGTTTCTAAGGCATTATTTAGCCTTCTTATATCTTAGTTTATCACTTAAACGCCATATCTAAGTTTGGGGTATTTCAAGACCGGTACACTTGTATTTATTCTGCCTTGTTAACCACGTGGGTGGTTAACGGCGTTGTAGCACCGAATCGTTTAGTTATTTTTCCGCTGCGAATTCAGTTATTGATAAGTGATTAGTAGGGGTGTTATAGAGGACATCACATATGTCTCAAGAATCTTGAGGTAAATGCAGGATAGAGGGAATGACTACCCAACCTAAAACCAGTAAGGCAAATGCCTAACATGAACGTCAAGTTCAATGAACAGGATAGAGTCCCAGAACAATCACCAGGGCTAAGGGAAATATAATTTCTCACTAAGGAGATATTAAACCCAGCCAGGAAAACAAGAATGAAAGCGTCAATAGTCTACCCAGGAGGGAGACACTACATTCTTAAACCAAGAAAGCTTGAAATATAATACCGCAAGACGGTATGGGCTACCAAACATAACCATGAATACTAGCCATATGAGATGGCGTAACACAACAACACCAAGGGAGAATCCTTGAAAGGTGTCTGAATCAACAGAAGTTGAATGAAATACCATGACAAGAGCACCAGATTTTAAACGAATACTCGGTTAAAACACCGAAGGAACCCACGTAACGATGGTGCCTTAAGCTACCAAAGGTAACTGATATTGCCTAAGGGCCTCCCAAGAACGGAAGCGTAATGCGACGACCTTGCCATGGACCCCAGTAATACCTTAAACCATTTGATGGTATACAGAGAAGTGGAAGCTTATGTGAACAGCCTACAACGAGCAGAGCTCGAGGCAATATGGCTAATAAGCCATGAACCAACTACGTGATGTAGATTTTGACGGTTGCAAAACCCCCCATTGAATAATAAGAAGAATTTCCTGGAATGACACCAGATAAAGTATTTGAAGTAAATGAATAGAATGGCGAATGAACCAATCGATTTGAATTCAATGTAATGAGCAGTTAGAGTAAGACTACTTCAGTGTCATTGTCACTAGAATATAAGCCTAGGATACAATTGACCAGGCTTTTAGTTGGCCTTCCAGCTCTCTATAGTCCAGAGACATAAAAATGTAAGTGGCGACACTACTGATTTGTCCCACGCTTAGGCACTATGAGAAATTAGAGGAGTGAGGATACCTCTCATTATTGTAAGACCGCGGGAGTGGTAGATATGGGAACCCCCTCAGAAAGGAGGCTTCATATGTAACATCTTTAAGCTTGAGCATATGATTGTTGCCAAGAGATAATTTGAACAATAAGGAGAGAGTTCCAAGTTTAGTATGAAGAAGGAGCTTTTATAGCAATTGTTGAGAACCAAAAGAGTAGTCGGTTAGGAAGCAACACTGCAAGGGTATAATGCAAACTGTAGAGTGACAACGCTCAAGGAGCATAGGAACTTAAGGAATACCATATCCTGTAAGCAGCCAAGTAAATGGCGAGTTAAACTATAAAAGGTAGAAATACATGAGTGGAAGCTAACATGATAGCAGATGCCATGTGAATTAACGTTGTATGATGAGAGAGAACATGGTGCGCGGTAAGCGACCGTTACATGAATATAGTCAGACAGTGACATGGAGAACAAATTGAATTATGAGTTAAACTCAGTGGAGATGAGAACCAAGAGATGGTAAATGGACTGGGCGGTGAAGCTAGCATCCTATACTTGTAACGAAAGACCCCACAAGGAAGGCATTGTCATTCCTATTGCAACTGCATAAGGAATCGAAAGTGTATCCCTAGAGGATCAGATTGATAACAGAGATGATAAACTTTGGGACAAGAGCACCCGATGGTTGAATAACTAATCCGTACTAAATACGGAAGACTTGTAAACATACCAATGAACATGGCGCAAGCCAGTCAAGCAAAGAGCTAGGAACAAATCGTGCGGCCTTTGGCCAAAGAAGCACGAGGAATGTTGGACACGCCAACAATTACAATGAATGAATTTCACCGCAATAAGGTGGAAGGGAACTTATGAAAACTATAAAGACCAATGCATAGAAAATGCAAGGTCGTACAAGTAGAAGAACACTGGTATAGAACCAGTCAAGTGAGCGTAATTCATAAGCCACTAACAGCAGAGGAAGCACTACACATTAGGTAGTAGCTTGACCTCAACTGACACTGAGTTGGAAGAATCTAGTTAGGGATGGCAATGGGTCGGGTTTGGGTTGGGTGGACCATCACCCGCACCCGTCACCCGACTTCACCAGCTCCACCCATACCCGACCCGTCACCCGTTATGTATCACCCGTCACCCGTTTCACCCGTACCCGCGGGTGAAACGGGTGAACCCGTTTCACCCGTCGCCCGCGGGTGAAACGGGTAACCCGTTTACCCGTTTGTTTTTCCTTTTTCTTATTCACTGGTTAGGTTTGCAAATTAATGTGTGGTGAGAAAATTGAGGTGCAGCGCATGTATGTTCCATGTTCGTCAGTTAGAGTGCAAAATTACCTTCAATGAAGAAAATGAAAAACTACACAGAGCATGTAAGTTCCCTGTTCTCCAGTTAGGGCTGCAAAATTACCGAGAGTGAAGAGAGAAAATAGAGGCACATAGTATGTATGTTTTCTGTTCACCGGTTAGGGTTGCAAAATTACCTTCAGTGAAAAGAGAAAACAGAGACGCGGAGCATTTATGTTCCATTGTAACACCCATACTATAAACTTAACGATAAAACGAAACTGCAGCGGAAAACATATAACATAACTACCACTAAACGGGTTGGTGTTACACGTCGTTAGCCACCCACGTGGCTAACAAGGCAGAATACTTACAAACGTATCGGTCTGATGCACCGACTCCGAGCATAGTACTAAAACTATAAATACAACAACATTACCGAGTATTAATATTTACATCCATAACTGTATAACTGTCAAACCATAATATACCACCACAGGAGCACAGACGCATCCCGGGTCCAACATCCAACAACTATCAAAAGTATTTCATAAAGCCTAGGATCTAGAGCCACTCCGCCTCCTCGATCCTCATCCTGCAACATAAAAATATGGTGCCCCAAAGGGGCTCAGTAACACATGGCTGGTATGGCTAACGTGCAGCCCGTCGGCTACCGGGATACACACAACCAATTGTCATGATAACATGGCATTCATTTAACATACAACACATGAGCATAGCAATATATATCGCATAACAACAACAACATACATCATAACAGAGATGTCTCACTTTAGGAGAACAACCCAACATAAGTTAGCAAACTTGGAGAGCCTAGAGAATAATATCAAACTCATATCAAGCCCGTTACATAACTCGTTACCGTTCTGTTGATTGAACGGATAACTTAACCCAAAGATGTGTCGGATATAGTGATCCAAGCACACCGTACATAATTTCCCCCTAGTCCGATCAATAGTCAGATAGGTAAGCCTTGGTTAAGCTTGTGGGTGGTTAAGATCCAAAAAGGAAAACAACCTTAACATAAAGAGAGGCGAATCTGATTCAGATATCAACTCCCGTACATACACGAGTGACCGGAACGACCGGATTCCTCACTCCCCGGTTAACCACTTGTTAGAAGCCCCATTGATGGAACTTGACTCATTCAATCACAAGCAAAGGTTTAGGTCCAGTTAGACACACAAGGGAGATGAGATATAGTTCAGTAACACAAACCACAACTAGTTCATACATAGCCGTAGTTAGAACGTTCCTTGGATTGAAAAGTTAACCGAGTACCGCTCTCTTACGTGACCTAGTTTAGTTATCTAATGGGTTAGTACGTATTCGAGGTTAACGGTACCAGAACACTCACGTCACATTAATAACAATGACTGTAAACTCGTTTCATGATTTAAGTCTTACAAAGTCATAAACACACAGAAAAACAAACAACACACAAGCCGGTGTAAACCGGTAGGCAATAGACTGCAAGAAAACCATACCTTGGTCCCTACTGTGATTGTTTTCCACCGTAGGCAACTCCTATACACATTTAGTAACGTCGGTTAATTATTGCACTCGACCTTGATTAACTTATTACTTCACATTTCTAGTTTATTTTACTTTCACACTTTGTTATAACTTTTCACCCTATTAATTGTCATTATAACCCACCTAACATATCTTAAACAACCTTATAATATCATTACTTATCAATCACCATCATTAGACATCATTTTCTAACCTTAAACAATGTTTTT
>CM041780.1:193459127-193490925 GCA_023374045.1 Limonium bicolor
ACGAAAGTAAACAAACAAAGTAATAAAGCCATAAATAAACATTTTCGAGTTAAGCCCTCTTTCTTAAAATTAAACAAGTTAAAATTAAGAAGTTTGTCCCCAGCAGAGTCGCCAGTCTGTGAGCCTCGATTTTAAACCCTATCCTATGTTGATTGAATTGATTGGGATCTAGTCGGGTTTAGGTCCCTTATACCTAAGGTTAATAACTATGTCATATAACAATAATTATTAAAACCTAAGCTAGCTCACTGGAACTATTATGAGTCGCCACCTAATTTTGACCTAGATTAAATTAGGAAAGGAGAGTTCGGGTTCGGGGGCTTGATTCGACTTATTAGGGTTCAATTACTTTCATTACCCCAGGAGTCGTTTTTCCTCTACTTAGTTATTTTACGGCTTATTACGAGGTCGCTTTAACCTAAGTGCGCAGGCTTCTGTTTTTTTGTTTTTTAGGTTTTTTGACAGGAAATTAAAGTGAAATTGAAGCTACCTAAACTAGGGTTTCGGAGGCAGAATTAGGTCAAATTTTGCTTACGTCCGTAGCCACGGACCAAAAAGTCCGAGACCACGGACCCAGTTAACCTAAATATACAGAAAAGTCGAAATTAAAGGAAAACAAAAATTTGCAAAGTCCGGGGCCACGGACAGGGTGTCCGGGGGGCCGACATCGTTAGAAAAACCTAAGTTTTGAATTTTTAAAATCCCGCCGCCGTCCGCGGGTGTCCGGGGCTCGGACAACGCGTCCGAGGTCCCGGACCATAGGTCGAGGTCACGGACCACCCAGGACAGGGGTTTCAGAAGGTTCCCGAGGGGTGTTTTGAGCTCAAATTTTATGGGTGTGTAGCCTGAAAGATTACAAGTCGTTAGTGATTGAAAGTTTTCAATTTGAACTCGAATTAAGCACGAAATGGTAAAAAGTTATTGGACAGAAGCTTAACAAACGTCAATACAGAAGCGTAAACAGGTTGGTTTGAACCCAAACTTTGACAGAGAGTTAAACAAGGTCGTGGGGAATCAGAAAAGTGGGATTGTAACCTGTTTTACCTTCGAATTCAAGATGATTCTTCACGTTGGGATTCTTCGGAGGCTCCGATGATGCCGGTTCCGGATTGAGTTCGACCCGGGCTTCTGGTTGTGATTGTTGATGATGTTTTCACGTTTGGAGGTGGTTTGGTGATGTTGATGATTGTGATGTGTTAGGAGTTGAAAAGTGTGTTTAGGTGGTGATTTCGAGAGTTTTTGATGTGATTTTGGTGCTTGGATGTGTAAAACGTGAGGAGAATGAGACGGCCTAGGTTTTCTGATTGCTTAGGGTTCTTGAGGTTCTGATTTGATCATGGGATAAGGTTCCTTATATAGACTTCCTTAAAGATAGAAAAATCCGGTAAAAACCGAGATTTACCGACATTTTAGCTCAAGGGCTTCCAAAAGGAATTTGATTATGAAATTTCACACATGGGTAAAGGATGATAATTTGATTTTTCTAAAGTGAGATCGAATTTTTTGGGTATTGGAATATTTTTAAATTCAATTTCTCGTCAGATTCAATCAGAAATTGCTAGAAAATTATTGGAAATTCGAAAAAATCAAAATTCCAACGCCATTATGCTTAAAATGTATCCTCTATCATGGGTTAAAATATCAAAGCATTTCAAGTTGATTTGACCCTTATTTGGAGGAGAGAGAAAGCCTATAGGGGGCTTAGGAGCCTTGAAAAATTACGAAAATGCCCCTGGAGATGACTAAGCTGTCCTAGTACTCTGAAATGTGCCGATCGAACTGGGAACCCTTGCTACTAGCCTATTAGTAGAGATCTCCTCCGGGGGGTTGAAATTTTGGGTTTATACAGATCCATGAGTATTTCTATCTAATGACATGATGCAGGCCAGGATGGCGGACGTACTCATCCGGGTTGGGCCACAGGTGCTGCATAGGGCCTAGTGCTGTTTGCAAGTAGTTGCAGTTGGTCTAAAGAAAAGTAATTAACAAGCATCAGACATAATTGGTTCTGCTTTAGGGTTTAAAAAAGTAAATAGAGACTTCATCATCATCCTCATCCCACGCCCACGCCAAATTAAAGAATA
This sequence comes from Limonium bicolor, assembly GCA_023374045.1. Lineage (NCBI taxonomy): Eukaryota > Viridiplantae > Streptophyta > Magnoliopsida > Caryophyllales > Plumbaginaceae > Limonium > Limonium bicolor. The sequence goes on from CM041780.1 coordinate 193,461,212, forward strand.
GAGTTGCCTGCTGCCGCGCGCACTCACCCTCCCACTCAGGTATGTATGCTTATACTTTACATTTTTTTGTCTCCATGTGCTGTCTGCAAACCTCAAAGATTAAATTAGAAATTATTGAATTGCAATAGCACCATCCACCACGTTTTTTTTATTCAACAACAACTTCAATTCATCGATTGACATGATTCTGTTCAGTTTTTATGGAAGAAAGAGCTGTCGCAGTATGCATATACAGATATACTTTACAATTTTTTTTTGTATCATGTGCTGTCTGCAACTGCAAACCTCAATTGATTAACTTAAAAATTATTGAATAGCATAGCAATGCTGCAGTAGCACCAGCCAATAGCCACCACGTTTTTTTTATTCAACTGCAAACTTCAATTGATATGATTCACAAAATTTATTTTGTAGTCTACGGATAATTGATGTAAACTTAGTTTTTTTAATTTCTTTTTTTGTTTGTTTGATTCAACATTCTGATTTGTGATGTAGTATATTTTGTAGGTTGGTTTTAAATTTGTAGTGTTATTTTTTATGCTAACTATCTTTATTTTACAGCTTTGCAATGGAAAAATATTTTAAGAGGTCATCATGTTCATCACAAAGGTCACCCTTAAATCAAGAAACACAAGTTCATGGTGAAGTTGGATCCTTGAATCTTGGTACCGAGATTCCAAATCATGTGTCAACCACTCATGTAGAACAGCACATCCAACATGCACTTTCTTTAGAGGTTGATGTCTCTTCCTTACCAGCTGACCCTGCTGACAGAAAACCGATGATGCTTTATCACCCAAATGTGTGGGATCAAGTGAGAAGACATTACATTCAAAAAGGTCCGTATCAACCTCGAAATCTTAATTTCCCTGCGAGTTATTTTACAGACAAATCACGTCAGTTTAACAATTTATGGTTGATAAATATCCAAGTTGGTTGGAGTACAGTATTAAGAAGGATGTCGTGTTTTGTCTACCTTGCTATTTGTTTCATAATGAGAAACTTGGACATCGTGGAGGGGAAACATTTTCTGCTACAGGTTTTTAGGGCTTGGAACAAAAGTGAGAGATATTCAGCCCATGTTGGTGGACCATCTAGTACTCATAATCAATGTTCCAAGATGTGTGTTGATCTTTTAAATAAAAAACAATCCATCCAGACAGCTTTGATAAAGCAAACGAAGCAAATTCAGACAGAATATAGAACTCATTTGATTGCATCAATTGATGTTGCAAGATTACTTTTGACATGTGGGTTTCCTTTTCGAGGTCATGATGAAAGCGAATCTTCTGGCAGAAAGGGAAATTTTTTTACTGTGCTTGATTGGTATGCGAATCGTGTTGAATCAGTGGGAGATGTCACTTTGAAGAATGCTCCAAAAAATTTACAATTAACTTCTCCAAAGATTCAGAAAGATATTGTGAGGGCATGTGCTAATGAAACAGTCAAGGCTATCATAGAGGACATTGGAGATGATTATTTTGCAATCTTAGTTGACAAATCTCGTGACGTGTCTCATAAAGAACAAATGGCTCTTGTGGTGAGATATGTTGACAAAAGAGGATTTGTGATGGAGAGGCTAATTGGTGTTGTTCATGTTGGTCAAACGAGTGCAGTAGCTCTAAAAAAGGCTGTTTATTCATTGCTTGCTCAACATTCTCTTAGCCCTCATAATATTCGTGGTCAATGTTATGATGGTGCTAGTAATATGCAGGGACATTTGAACGGATTAAGGACTCTAATTATGAGTGACTCTAGGTCTGCACACAGCATTCATTGTTTTGCCCATCAACTTCAACTAACCCTTGTTGCAGTTGCAAAGAATCATGAGGATGCTGCATGGCTTTTTGATGTGGTTAATGTTGTCTTAAATGTGGTTGGCACTTCCTTCAAGAATAGAGACATGTTTCGAGCCGAGCAAGCAATAATAAGAGAAGAAGCTATTCGTTTAGGTGAGCTTGAAACTGGACGAGGTTTGAATCAAGAACTCGGGCTTAATAGGCCTGGTGATACTCGTTGGAGTTATCATTTCAAATCTTTACAAAATTTGATTATTACATTTCCATCTTTGATTGAGGTAATTGATGATATTGCAATGAAAAGTTCAGATGGAAATGATCGGCAAAAGGCACAAGGACTCCTGAATCTATTCCAATCCTTTCGATTTGTTTTTATGCTGCATTTAATGGAGAAGGCGCTAGCAATCACTGATCAGTTGAATATGGCTTTGCAAAAGAGAGAGCAAGACATTGTTAATGCTATGTTTCTACTTGCTACAGCTAAGACTCAGTTGCAAGCAATGAGAGACAATGGGTGGGAAGATCTTATTTTGGAGGTTACTTCTTTTTGTATGAAGCAAAATATTCTTACACTCGATATGGATGCTATGCACTATCGTGGAGGATCAAACTTGCGGCGTAGAGTTGATGACGTGACAAATGAGCATTATTATCGTGTGAGTATCTTATATGCGATTGTTGATATGCAAATTCAAGAGCTCAACTATCGTTTTAGTGAGGTGAATACAGAATTGCTACTTGGCTTGGCTTGTTTGAATCCAGCTGATTCATTTGCTCACTTTGACAAGACTAAATTATTGGCCATGGCACGTTTATATCCAAATGATTTTGATTGTGAAAGTAAGGTCCATGAGCTTAGTCGTCAGCTTGATAATTTTATTGCAAATATGCATCATGATCCAAGGTTCTCTGATTTGAATGGAATTAGTGCTCTTGCAAGGAAGTTGGTTGAAACAAAACAACATCTGAATTTTTCTTTGGTGTTCTTGTTATTGAGACTTGCACTAATTCTGCCAGTTGCTACAGCGACAATTGAAATAGTGTTTTCTGCGATGAAGATTATCAAGAACGATCTACGTAACAAGATGGAAGATGATGCGCTTAATGATTGTCTAATTACTTATGTGGAAAAAGATGTTTTCAATACAATTAGTAATGAGACTATTATGTACCATTTTCAAGCAATGAAGACTCGTAGAGGATAGTTGTAAAATATTTGAATATTAGTTTGAAATCAATATATATATTTATATGTACATGTACGTTAATTAATGGACCCCATAGCATTAAAACTCTGGGTCCGCCCCTGATACTGACTAGTGAGTAGTGACTACTGGTTAGTTCGACTTCGGAAGAAGAATTATATACGTGAGAAGTCAACTCAACATTGAATCAAATAATTCAAAAAAAAAAGAAAAATAGAATTAGGCAAAACAAGATAACTGAATTGAACAAAAGATAGAATCATGCAAAACAAGAATCACGCAAAAGTATAACTGACCTAATTGAACTAAACTAAACGAAATTTGTAAACAAAATAAAAAAATGACTCTAAATAAATATATAAAAAGAATTAAACTAAAATCTCAATTAAATAAAATAAAACTGTCAATTAACTGTGTCAGAGGTCCCGGTAACGACGCCAAAAACTTGTTAGCAGAACTATGTGTTACTATACTTCTACCTAGGCAGTGTACCTATCGTTTTGTGGAATAGTGAATTGAGTGGAGTTGTCGATCTCAGGGACCTCGTTCAATTATTTGACAATTTATTTACTTACTGAGAAACTAAACTAAGAAAACAGGAAACATCACTTTTTTCAGGTTTGCTTAATTTAATAAAAATAATAGCTCAACAAACTAACATAAAATAATAAAATAGTAAAATAAACTAAACAAGTAAATAAAGATTAAAACTCTCTAAATAAAAGAAAGCACCCCGAATTGTTCTGCAAACCTTCACTTTCTAATCAATTAATAAAATTTTCCCTAATTCTGCAATAAACTCAAAAACTATAATTAATTCGTCAACGGCTAAGTCTAACGAATCCTAACCAGTTGTTAGAACTAGTAGCAGGCTAATGCTCTAATCCGGACACAACCAATCGCATAAAGAACAGTTTCTATTTAAGAGACCGATTAATCTATAGGCGGGATCACGCTTCTAGTCGTTAATCAGGTTTAACCCCTAGGTCTTGTTATCTATCTCAGCTCTCGAGTGTTGATTAGAAAACTACAAATATAGCTTTAATAATTGATCAGAGAATTAAAGCGCATGAATAACTGGAATTAAACTATTGTATTATTGAATTAGTCAAAAGATTACAAACAAATATAAAGATCCGGTTTGCTACCCTAATCCGAGGAGCTAAACTAACTACTCAAACATAAACATCAAAGTAACAAACATAACAGAGAAAGAAATTAATGTAACAATGATAAATTGTGAAAGTGATGCGATGGTGATGGTCTGGTGGTACGGTAGTGTGTTGGTGCTGTGGGTGGCGAGGTGGTCTGGTGAATACTGGCGAGAGTATGGTAGAGGTGTTGTATGATGATGATGGTTGATGATGGTGATGGGTATGGAGGCGCAGAGCCCCTGTGGAGGCGTGAATGGGATCCCCTATAATCTCTCTTTTATAAACAGCAGCCGACCTCAACTTTTTATCCAAAATCTTAATTCTATCTTTTGATGACAATTAACCACGTGAATTCTCTGGTGATGTGGCATGTGAGCGATTTGATATCATAATTCGATGACATTCAGCGTGAAAGTTTTCAAGTTCCACATGAATATCAATCCAATAATAAAATATGATATAGATTGTATATCACTCGTGTGTAGTACGCCACGGATGAAAGAACTCGATCTCTGTAGCCAAAAATTTGTGAGCGCATGGCACAACCATGTGAATATGATTAATTCATGATTAATTAATCATGAAATAAAGTATGTAATTTCAATGTATTTTTTTTACATTTGACACATAAAATGTATCAGTTCATATCAAAATATAAATCTAAGGGAAAGCATATGATAAGTGAGAAATACGACATGAATTGTTATAAAATAGGAAGAATTAAAGTCCTAAAAATAGATGTATTTTACACTTATCATAAGGAAAACCAAAGAAAATCTATGTTTCCCCTTATTTTTGTTAGTGACCGAAAATCACCTCTTGATGGTGTTTTCTCTTGCTCATTCTTAGCTTCATTCCAAACTTCAAAGGACTATGAGGAGTCCTCTCTTGCTACTTAATCCAATTCTTATTCAATTCCATGGTAAACTTATATTTTAATGTTTTAAAACACTTATGTAAACTAGGGTTTATATATGAGTTTAAGTATGAATCTTAAAGCTCATTACCCTTATACGTGTGTATGGATAGAAGGTTGACAAGTGATCAAGTTCCTTGCTAAGTTTCAATCCAAGAAAACAAGAAAAGAAACCTTGAAGAAAAGAGGTAAATGACCTAACTTAATGTAGTTTATGTGTCTTAGGAAATTGAGCTTTAAAATGCTTAATAAACTACCTAAGGAGCCAATGGGAAATGAGTTAGAAAATTATCCTCAAGGAGGCTATTAAAGACATATGTGATGTTGTATGTATTTGCAGGTTAAAGGCAATTATTATGTGGGAAATTCAGTGTTTAAGATTTATGCAATTTAAGGGCCTAAGAGCCATGTTATTTAAGGGCCTAAGTGCAAAGCAATTTAAATTATGCACTATATTGTGATGTAGTGTAGTTTAAGGTTTAGTTGTGTGTAAAGAACATTTCTTGTGTGGATGAATGTTCTTGATTGTTTAAAGGTGAAAAACTATGTGTTTTGGTGTAAGAAAGTGCTAGTGAAGCTATGTCAAAATTTGGTGAGTAAATAAGGAATCTTAGGTGTCTAAATGAAGTTTGGTGACCTAGGTTGTACTAGGAATTGTTAAGGGTTGATTTGGTGAAAGAAAGGGGAATTTAAGTGTTCATAAGTATTAGAATGACTTAGGCATTGTTCATGGAAAATTAGGGTCTAGAGGAGTGATTTTTGGTATACCAAAGTAATGGTAAGAGTGTGGTTTAATCTTGTGCAAAGTTTGGTGAATAATGGAAGTGTAATGCCTAGTGAAGGTTTAATTATGAACTTGTGGGAAAGACTTGAGAAGTATGTGTGAAGGGGATGAGTGATGCAAAATGATGCTTTAGGAGTGGTTATCTTGTTGTGGAAGAACACTTTGATTAGTGGAAGTCTTAGGCAAAATTACAAGTTACAAGTGTAAGGAAAAAACGTTCTAAGTGTTAAGGATTTAGTAAAAGTTTGAGTAAATGTTTAAGGAGTTTGTGGGATGATTAGAGAGGGTTTTAGTGTGCCAAAAAGGAGTTAAAACATGTGGGAAAACATGTGGAATGATTAGGAAAAGATTGGGTTGAATTTGGAGTTCAAAATGAGAAGAAAAACACTTTGAAAAATGGGGTATGTTGTGGACCGCCCCTATGGGGAGGTCCAGTGGAATTCTGCAGGCGATGGAGCTTCTGTTGTGGACCGCCCCTGGGACCTCCCGAGAGGGGCGGTCCAGACCAGAGAAAAAAAATATTTTAAATTTAAGAAAGGAAATGAGGCTTATGTGGTAAACCCTAGTGTGTATTATGAGGATAATTAAGTAAGTTTTAGTGTGGAAACTTGTTGTGTAAACATGTAAAACATGTAGTAAACCGGGAGTTAAATAAGGTAGATTAACCGACCTTATTAATTATGTATAGGAGTTGCTTTTGGTGGAACACGAACGCAGCAGGGACAAAGGTATGGTTTTCTTGCAGTCTGTTTGCTACCGGTTTACACCGACTTGTGTGTTTGTTTGTTTTCTGTTTGTTTATGACCTTGTAAGACCTAAAACATGAAACGAGTTTACAGTCATTGTTATTATTGTGACGTGTGTGTACCGGTACCGTTAACCTCGCGTACGTGCTAACCCGTTAGTTAACCAACTAGGATACGTAAGAGAGCGGTACCCGGTTTTAACGTTTCAACTTAAGGAACATTCTAACTACGACTATGTATGAGCTAGTTGTGGTTTGTGCTGTTAAAGTGTATCTCATCTCCCTTGTGTGCCTAACTGGACCTAAACACCTACTTGTGATTTAATGTGCTGAGTTCCAACAATGGGACTTCTAACAAGTGTTAACCGGGGAGTGAGGAGTCCGGTCGTTCCGGCCATGCGTGTATGTACGGGGGTCGATATCTGTATCAGGTTCGACTCTCTCTTTATGTAATGGTTGTTTTCCTTCTTGGACTACAATCACCCTCAAGCTTAACCAAGGCTACTTATCTGACTGATGTTCGGACTAGGGGAATTTAATGTACGGTGTGCTTGGATCACTATATCCGACGCATCTTGGGGTTAAGTTATTCGTTCATCCAACAGAGCGGTAACGAGTTATGTAACGAGCTTAACATGAGTTTGACATCATTCTCTAGACTCTCCAAGTTGACTAACTATGTTCGGTTCGGTTCCTAAAGAGAACCGTTCCTGTTATGTTACGTGTTGATGTTTGTGATGCAATGCTTATTGCTATGTTATGTAAGTTGTATGTTAAAATCAATGCCATGTTATCATGACAATTGGTTGCGTGTATCCCGGTAGCCGACGGGCTGCACGTTAGCCATACCAGGAGTTATGAAGTACTTTTGTTAACTTTTGGATTATGGACCCGGGATGCGCCTGTGCTCCTGTGGTCGGATATTTGATATCATTAAATTTACAGTGATGGTTTGTATATAAATACTCGTATTGTTGGTTTATGTATATATGTGGATGTTAGTACCTATTACTCGGGATTCCGTGTCCATCAGACCAATACACATGTGCGTAGTTAGCCTTGTCAGCCACCTGGGTGGCTAACGGCATGTAACACCGACTCATTTAGTTACCATTTAAGTTCTAAATTTCCGCTGCAGTTTCGGTTTATTGTTAAGTTTACAGTAGGGGTGTTACAAAAAGTGATATCAGAGCGAAGTATCGCTCTGATGATGGAATACCGAGCTTAGGAACATACCAAGTTAGGGAATTTAACCTTAGTTACCTGAGTGATCAGTTGTAGGAAGGTTAACCACTAATTAAGTGTGGATTTACCTTGTATTTGGAAAGGCGTTACAACCGTTGGAACCGATAAGTTTGTAAGCACAATGCTAATACTTGTTCGTGTGAAATCATATGGTAGGTAGACCACGTGGAAGAGGCCGCGTGAGCGGTATTGGAGACCCAGGGGAGAACACTACGGCACAAGTTATGGCTGACGCAGTAGCGGTCGCCGTAGCCCAGATGGTCCCACAGTTGGTGGCTGCGATGCAACAGGGGCATCAGCAGCAAGGCGGTGCGGACCAACAAGGCCCACAACTGCAACCACAACCGCGCGAGACCAACTGGGTCAAAGCGTTGGCAGATCTGAAACCACCATCATTTCATGGGGAGACCGACCCGAGTAAGCTGGAGGCGTATATCTCCGAGCTGGAGACCGCCTACGAGACCTTGGATGTGCCTGCTGGTGTCAAGGTTCGTCTTGCCGCTTACTATCTGAAGGGTTCAGCAAGGAGTTGGTGGAAGCTTGTGCGGGATGGCAGACTTGTTGATCCTGCTTTTGAATGGAGGGAGTACACGGCTCTGCTGCGAGCCAAGTACTACCCGGTACATGTACAAGAGGCTAAGCGCCTTGAGCTGGATAGTATGAAGCAAGGGGACAAGATGTTGGTAGACGAGTACTACACCTCCTTCACCGACCTTATCCACCTGCTACCAACCTGGGTTACTCGAACCGGGTTCTGGTAAACCGTTTTTACAACGGACTCAGCCACCGTCTGCGCTACGGGATAGGGCCAGCTGAGTATACTACCTTGCAGGTAATTAAAATACAGTGTGATGTGAATAAGTGTGTACGATGTGTAAGTGTGAATGTGAATTTAATTCGTGGGGCATGACTGACATCCTGAATTCAGGAGTGCTACCATGCCACTGCTAAGGTTGAGATCACCGTCCGTCTGAGGGACGAGGAGAATGCGCACAAGCGCAAGGCTTCGAGCGAGGGCCAAAGCACACAAGGGTACGGGGGAGGAAAGAAGAAGAAACCTTACCCCCAGTCCCAGAAAGGCCACCAACAGGGTGGCAAAGGCCAAGCCCAGACCACCACTGCTGAGGATCCACTGCAGCTCACCTATGCATATGCGGCTAAGCCTTTACGCTCTCACCCGCCCAAGGGTAACTACTTAATTACGAGTACCGAATTTAGTGTATGTCGTTAAATTGTGAAGTATGTATTAATGATGTTATGTGATAGCAGCCAGTACGGGCTCTGGACCGGAGTGCCACTACTACTGCAAGTGGTGCAAAGGAGACCACCCCGGCAAGACTACAAGGGAAATGATGTGTAGTGTCGCTACTGGACGAAGATGGGGCATCGTGACTACGAATGCTTCCAGAACCCCAACGGCAGAAACTTCATGCCTAAGGGGCAATGGAAGGGTAAGGCTGCCGCGACCGCTGAAGGCCCGAAGGCGATTAACTAGCCAACCTCGGATCAGGGAAACACTAACTCCCAGAAGGGGAAAGGGTCGGGAGCTGGCAAGGCCGCCCTGAATGTGGTAGACCGGTCAGAGGCTGCTGGAACCTCTACTAGACCAGGTACTACTTAAACCGTTGAGTGAAGTAATTGACTGCTTACCGCATTTCATGCATGAGTGTTAGCAAGTCTAAATGTATGACTACTTAAGTAATGAGTTAAAGTATAATGTGAAATTTACCTAAGTTAGGTAATTCTAAACCTTAGGAACCTTCAATATTTGTTATCCAATCCCCCCACACCGTACCCCGAAGAAACCACCATCATCATCACCGAATTCCCGATGGAGCAATGTCAGGTTATCCAGCCAGGTATGATATCATTTAATGGATACCTGACACCCGAAGCACAAATCCACATCATCCGATGATGCGACAAACTGGGAGCAGCACCTGGAGGTTTCTACACACCGGAATACCCGAGTGGATCGAAGATGAAGTTGAAGATGATGTGTATGGGTAAGGACTGGAATCCTTACACTAAGACATATCACGACAAACGAGCGGAAGATGGAGCAACAGTACCGAGGATACCTGAGGAATTCCTTGCGGTCGTTAACCACACCGTGGGAATTGCTCAGCGAGTTGAATCAGATCCAATTCCGAGTGTTAAGGCAGATTTGTGTATTGTGAACTTCTACCAGAAAGGTGAACGGTTGGGTTTACACCAAGATAAGGACGAAACACCCGAGTCTCTGAGTAAGGGAGTACCCGTGGTGTCTTGGTCCATTGGTGATACCGCAGTGTTTGTGTATGACGAGCAGAAGCGTGCTGACCTCGCAAAGAAGTTAGTGTTGAAGTCAGGAGATGTACTAATCATGGGTGGGCAGTCGAGGATGCTATATCACGGTATCAAGAAGATCAAACTGAATACCGCACCTCCGACAGTAATCAATACCACACACATGAAACCCGGACGTTTAAATTTGACATTTCGGAAATTCTAAAGCCTTGTGTAACCATGTAATTGGTGAAACCAGTTTTATGTTAAGGATGTTATATATTAGCTATGTTGGCAATGTAAACCTACTTGTGGTGTAAGGAGTATGTTAATGAATAAAACGATGTTGTTTTAGAGTACGTCAGCCGTGTTGTTACTGTATACTTATAAAGTTTGTGAACTGAATTAGGCTGTGCACTCGGAACGGGAGGTATACTGGGGTGTGTAATGAGGCAGAAGCCGGCAAAAGCGGCACTATCCTCACCGGTATTTTCCTAGTGAATGGCATGGACGCATCGATCCTGTTCGACTCTCGAGCCTCGCATACATTTATCTCGCTTTCTTTTGTGAAGAGGTTGGGGTTAGACGGTGAAGAGATGTCTGACTTTCTAGTCTCTCTCCCGTCGAGAGAGCTGATCAAGTGTACCCGCTATCACCGAGATGCTATAGTACGAATCAAAGATGAAGAGTTTCTGATCGACATGATAGAGTTCGAGGGACTCGGATTTGATGTGATTGTGGGGATGAACGGGTTGGAGCGGTACAAGGGTTGAATCCTATATGCCGAGCATCGACTGCTTTTTTGGAGTCCGACTGGGGTTACCATTTCATACCGCCAGAGGCCTAGGGAGCCTTCGACTCAGATTATCTCCGCTATGTCTATGTATCATGAGTTGCGAAGAAAAAGTGATGTATACCTCTGCTATGTCTAGGACATAGAGAGAGATCCAGAGTTTAGCCCAGATGTGCCGGTAGTGTTAGAGTTTCCTGATGTCTTTCCTAAGGAACTGTCGGGCATGCCGCCTGCACGGGCAGTGGAGTTCGAAATTGAATTGGTGCCGGGAACCGGACCAATAGTGAAGGTGCCCTACCGTATGGCTCCAGCTGAGATGACTGAGCTCAAAGAGCAGCCGCGAGACCTACTAGACAAGGGATTTATACGCCCGAGCGTTTCACCATGGGGAGCGCCGGTCCTCTTCGTAAAGAAGAAGGGCGGTAGTCTCCGCCTATCATCGACTACAGAGAGCTGAATGCAGTTACGATGAAGAACCGTTATCCTTTACCACGCATTGATGATCTATTCGACCAGTTGAAAGGAGCATCAGTATTCTCCAAGATCGATTTATGATCCGGTTACCACCAGATTGCTATTCGAGAAGGTGACATTGAGAAGACCGCGTTCGAACCAGATACGGTCACTACGAATTCACGGTTATGCCGTTTGGTCTATCCAATGCACCAGCCAAGTTTATGGACTTAATGAACCGCTAGTTCCGAGATCAGTTGGACAAGTCAGTGGTAGTCTTCAACGACGATATTCTTGTATATTCGAAATCGAAGGGTGAGCATGAAAGCCACCTGAGAAGTGTGGTGCAAACGTTGAGAGAGAATCAGTTGTATGCCAAATTTTCTAAGTGTGAATTCTGGTTGAACCAAGTTTCATTCCTTGGTCACGTTATTTCCTAGGCTGGGATCGCTGTTGATCCGACCAAGATTGATGCAGTGCGCACCTGGCCTAGGCCGAAGACGGTTACCGACATCAGAGCTTCCTCGGTCTGGCAGGATATTACAGGAGATTTGTGAAGGACTTCTCCAGTGTCTCGAAGCCGATGACTTCCTTAATGAAGAAGGATGCACCATTCGAGTGGACTGACAACTGCGAGAGTTCCTTCTAGAGTCTCAAGGACGCTCTTACCTCTGCACCAGTCCTGCCAATACCAGACGGTACAGATGGTTTTGAGGTCTACTATGATGCATTCGGAAGAGGTATGGGTTGTGTATTGATGCAACACGGGAAGGTCATGGCTTACGCCTCCCGACAGCTGAAGAAGCATGAAGAGAACTACCCTACCCACGACTTAGAATTGGGTGCCATTGTCTTCGCCTTGAAGATATGGTGACATCATTTGTATGGGGTAAGCGTGACAATTTATTCTGACCACAAGAGTTTGAAGTACATGTTCACTCAGAAAGAGTTGAACATGAGGCAAAGAAGGTGGGTCGAGTTTTTAAACGACTACGACATCAACCTTCAGTACAAAGAGGGTAAAACAAATGTGGTAGCTGACGCATTGAGTCGCCGATCACACTCTCTCCATTACGTGCAGGTGCACTTGACTTTCAGACTAGCTGGATTGATAAGTTACATTTGATTGAGTTTAGCTACAACAACAGTTACCATGCTTCGATCAAGATGTCTCCCTTCCAGGCTTTATACGGTAGACCATGTTGCACGCCTTTATGCTGGAATGAGTCGAGTGAGACGGTCATTATAGGACCCGAATATCTGGAGCAAGTACAAGCAAAAGTACGCCAGATCCGAGCTAACTTGAAGGCAGCTCAGGACAGGCAGAAATCATACACGGATGTGCGACGACGTGACCTGGAGTTCACCGTGGGCGACCAGGTATTTCTTAGAGTTTCCCCCATGAAGGGAGTATTTCGTTTTGGCCAGAAAGGCAAGTTGAGCCCAAAATATGTGGGGCCTTATGTTGTGATGGAGAGGATAGGCCCAGTAGCTTACAAGCTTGATCTGCCTGCTGAGCTGGGCAAGGTACATGATGTGTTTCATGTATCGCAGTTGAAGAAATATATGTCTCATCCGTCTCATGTGCTTCAGCCCGAGAGGCTAACTTTAGAGCCGACCATGCGATCAGTGGAGACTCCCGTATGGATTCTGGATACTAAGACTCGAGACACTCGCCATAAGTCTGTTCGACTAGTGAATGTCCTTTGGTCTAACCAGGAAGTCGAGGAGGCCACTTGGGAGCTGGAAGATAAAATGAGGGTGAAATACCCGTCATTGTTTACTCACTAGTTTTCGTATGTATAGGGTATGGGGCGTACCCCTTTTAAGGGGGTAGAGCCGTTTCGGTTATGTATATACGACATATATTGAAATACATTGTCTATGTTGTTATGTTATAGACCTTTGAGTCTAAATGATGTTATGTTATCGGGACCTTGAGTCCGATGTTATGTAAAGTATGTTTGTTATGAAAGTGTTGTTTTACGAGTAATCCCCGTGTTCTAATTTAAAAGATGCGTGGAAAGTGTGAACTTTGGGGACAAAGTTCTTTTAAGGGGGGTAGATTGAAATACCCCAAACCTTGATATTTTGTTTAAATATTAAACTATGGTAGTTTAAGGCTAAAAAGTGCTGTAGAAACATTAGTGAACAATTTAACCATAGAAAACAAAATAAAGTACCATAAAGACAATTAGAGCAAAAACATGCTCTAAGCTTGGGATGACCTTGGTTAAGACCCAAAGGGCTTACCAAGACTTTATTAACATGCTAATGAACATTTTAAACCAATTACTAAAGAAAACCAAGCTTGAAAACAAGTTAAAACACAAATTGTGCTTTAAGGAGTCTTAAAGCACATTTTTGAAAATTTGTCTTAGAAATGGGTTTTGAGTGGCTAAATGCCCATCATTACTCTTTAATCAACATGTGTACTACTTAGTATCACCTTAGGAAGTCTAAATCAATGGGAAATCAAAAATTTCACAATTATGTGCACTAATTTGTGAATAGTGCTCGAATAGTGCTAGTTTAAGACATAAGTCAACATAAGTGATTAAATGGTCAACATAAGCCATGAAATATCCTAAATACTAAAGAGGGGGCTGTTTTTTAAGTGTGAGTCATCACACCTTGTTAGTTTAATAAGAAAGGAAGGATGACTAAGTGAGTACTATTTACTTTATATATAAGTAAATATCTTGTAAAGTTTACCTCTCACCTCATTTCTTTCCTTCCCACTCATTCCCACCGCCTTCATCCTCTTCCTCCCTTCTCCAAACGGTTTTGCTACAGCAACCATACCATTCTCCATCTTTGAATCCATATATAACTCCTAGCTCCATGCTCCAAAATTAATTTCAAGACCACCATTCTCTTAGTTAGAGAAAGCTCTTCAACTTTGTCTTTCCACATCTTTAAAAGCTCCATTTCGGTGCCATGGAGATTCACCATTGAAGGAGCAAGAACTCATCTTTTTACACCTCATTGTTCTCCTTTGCTTCAAGGTAAGGAAAACCAAAGAAAATCTATGTTTCCCCTTATTTTTGTTAGTGACCGAAAATCACCTCTTGATGGTGTTTTCTCTTGCTCATTCTTAGATTCATTCCAAACTTCAAAGGACTAGGAGGATTCATCTCTTTCTACTTAATCCAATTCTTATTCAATTCCAAGGTAAACTTATATTTTACTGTTTTAAAACACTTATGTAAAACTAGGGTTTATAAATGAGTTTAAGTATGAATCTTAAAGCTCATTACCCTTATATGTGTGTATGGATAGAAGGTTGACAAGTGATCAAGTTCCTTGCTAAGTTTCAATCCAAGAAAACTAGAAAAGAAACCTTGAAGAAAAGAGGTAAATGACCTAACTTAATGTAGTTTATGTGTCTTAGGAAATTGAGCTTTAAAATGCTTAATAAACTACCTAAGGAGTCAATGGGAAATGAGTTAGAAAACTATCCTCAAGGAGGCTATTAAAGACATATGTGATGTTGTATGTATTTGCATGTTAAAGGCAATTATTATGTGGGAAATTCAGTGTTTAAGATTTATGCAATTTAAGGGCCTAAGAGCCATGTTATTTAAGGGCCTAAGTGCCAAGCAATTTAAATTATGCACTATATTATGATGTAGTGTAGTTTAAGGTTTAGTTGTGTGTCAAGAACATTTCTTGTGTGGATGAATGTTCTTGATTGTTTAAAGGTGAAAAACTATGTGTTTTGGTGTAAGAAAGTGCTAGTGAAGCTATGTCAAAATTTAGTGAGTAAATAAGGAATCTTAGGTGTCTAAATGAAGTTTGGTGACCTAGGTTGTACTAGGAATTGTTAAGAGTTGATTTGGTGAAAGAAAGGGAAATTTAAGTGTTCATAAGTATTAGAATAACTTAGGCATTGTTCATGGAAATTTAGGGTCTAGAGGAGTGATTTTTGGTATACCAAAGTAATGGTAAGAGTGTGGTTTAATCTTGTGCAAAGTTTGATGAATAATGGAAGTGTAATGCCTAGTGAAGGTTTAATTATGAACTTGTGGGAAAGACTTGAGAAGTATGTGTGAAGGGGATGAGTGTGATGCAAAATGATGCTTTAGGACTGGTTATCTTGTTGTGGAAGAACACTTTGATTAGTGGAAGTCTTAGGCAAAATTACAAGTTACAAGTGTAAGGAAAAAATGTTCTAAGTGTTAAGGATTTAGTAAAAGTTTGGGTAAATGTTTAAGGAGTTTGTGGGATGATTAGAGAGGGTTTTATTGTGCCAAAAAGGAGTTAAAACATGTGGAATGATTAGGAAAAGATTGGGTTGAATTTGGAGTTCAAAATGAGAAGAAAAGCACTTTGAAAAATGGGGTATGTTGTGGACCGCCCCTATGGGGAGGTCCAGTGGAATTCTGCAGGCGATGGAGCTTCTGTTGTGGACCGCCCCTGGGACCTCCCCAGAGGGGCAGTCCAGACCAGACAAAAAATATATTTTAAATTTAAGAAAGGAAATGAGGCTTATGTGGTAATCCCTAGTGTGTATTATGAGGATAATTAAGTGTAAGTTTTAGTGTGGAAACTTGTTGTGTAAACATGTAAAACATGTAGTAAACCGGGAGTTAAATAAGGTAGATTAACCGACCTTATTAATTATGTATAGGAGTTGCTTTTGGTGGAACACGAACGCAGCAGGGACCAAGGTATGGTTTTCTTGCAGTATGTTTGCTACCGGTTTACACCGGCTTGTGTGTTTGTTTGTTTTCTGTTTGTTTATGACCTTGTAAGACCTAAACCATGAAACGAGTTTACAGTCATTGTTATTATTGTGACGTGTGTGTACCAGTACCGTTAACCTCGCATACGTGCTAACCCGTTAGTTAACCAACTAGGATACGTAAGAGAGCGGTACCCGGTTTTAACGTTTCAACTTAAGGAACATTCTAACTACGGCTATGTATGAGCTGGTTGTTGTTTGTGCTGTTAAAGTGTATCTCATCTCCCTTGTGTGTCTAACTGGACCTAAACACCTACTTGTGATTTAATGTGCTGAGTTCCAACAATGGGACTTCTAACAAGTGTTAACCGGGGAGTGAGGGGTCCGGTCGTTCCGGCCACGCGTGTATGTACGGGGGTCGATATCTGTATCAGGTTCGACTCTCTCTTTATGTAATGGTTGTTTTCCTTCTTGGACTACAATCACCCTCAAGCTTAACCAAGGCTACTTATCTGACTGATGTTCGGACTAGGGGAATTTAATGTACGGTGTGCTTGGATCACTATATCCGAAGCATCTTGGGGTTAAGTTATTCATTCATCCAACAACGCGGTAACGAGTTATGTAACGAGCTTAACTTGAGTTTGACATCATTCTCTAGGCTCTCCAAGTTGACTAACTATGTTCGGTTCGGTTCCTAAAGAGAACCGTTCCCGTTATGTTACGTGTTGATGTTTGTGATGCAATGCTTATTGCTATGTTATGTAAGTTGTATGTTAAAATCAATGCCATGTTATCATGACAATTGGTTGCGTGTATCCCGGTAGCCGACGGGCTGCACGTTAGCCATACCAGCCATGGGTTGCTGAGCCCCTTTGGGGCACCATATTTCATTTTGCAGGATGAGGATCGAGGAAGCGGAGTGGCTTTAGATCCTAGGAGTTATGAAGTACTTTTGTTAACTTTTGGATTATGGACCCGGGATGCGCCTGTGCTCCCGTGGTTGAATATTTGATATCATTAGATTTACAGTGGCAGTTTGTATATAAATACTCGGTATTATTGGTTTATGTATATATGTGGATGTTAGTACCTATTGCTCGGGAGTTCGTGTCCATCAGACCGATACACATGTGCGTAGTTAGCCTTGTAAGCCACGTGGTGGCTAACGGCGTGTAACACCGACTCGTTTAGTTACCGTTTAAGTTCTAAATTTTCGCTGCAGTTTCGGTTTATTGTTAAGGTTACAGTAGGGGTGTTACATATCATCCTCCAAACAGAATATTTCGGTCCTTCTTCTATTGTGGGTAGCTTTGAAATCGAAATAACTACTATTTTTGTCTCCTTCCCTAATCCAACTATCTCTCGATCTTTTGTTTCCACTGGACTTCCTCTCTGAGGTGAAGGAGTTTTATCTCTAAAAGTAATCTTTTTCTATTTCCAATGCCCATTGGTTTTGGTACCCCTTCAAGATACCATCTAGTTCTTTTCTCTTACTCTCAATCTTGCTTTTGATTTTTGCAAAAGACCACCCATTCCACTCCATCAATTTTTGTCTGCATCTCTGGATATTGCTCATAAGATCCAGATTGGTACTTCCCCAAATTTCTTCCACAATTTCTCTACACTTTTTTTTCTTCTAGCCATACATTCTCAAATCTAAACACTCTACTGGGTTTTTTGTGGCTACCTACTAGGTTCAATAGGATATGACAATGATCTGATTACTCTCTAGATAGGTGATGAACTGATATGGCAGGTAACATATTGAGGGCTGCTGGCTTGCAAACACTATGACTAATCTACTCTTTGAGTGAAAAGGTTCTAGGTTGTAGTTAGTGTAGGTGAAGGGATATCCTACAAATCCAAGATCTACAAGATCAGATTTAGCTATGGCATCTCTAAAGGGCACCATTTGGTCCTCCCTTCGAATTTTTCCTCCTCTTTTTTCACTTTCAAATAAAATTTGGCTGAAGTCACCCCCTATAATCGAAAGTATCCTAATTTGATCTCTAAGGACTATAAGCAGTTTCCAAGAGAGGTATTTCATATTCCAATTGGGCCACCCATAAAAGCCAAAAAAGTTAAAGATTTCCATACCTGGGAGTTTGATTTCCGTAGCAATGTGGTGGTTTGACCAGTTGACCAGGGTGATTTCAACATCCTTGTTCCAAAGGAGCATAACGCCTCCACTTCTTCCAATACTGCTCACTGCAGTTCCCTCGTACTTATACCATTTGTTAAGAATCACTACCATATCCTCCTTACTTTTCACTACTAGAAAAACATATAATAGTGACGAAAATTACAGACTATTATTAGTGGTCAGTAATTACCTACGAATTACCGACCACATGCTGACCAAAATTTAACCTTCATCCTTTAGAAAGAATTTATAAACAACCATTTACCGACCAATTTCCGACCAATATGTTGCTGACGATCAATTTCGTCAGTAACCGTCGTCAAGAAATTGGCGGGAGCATTGGCGTCAAGAAACATGAAAAATACTAATGAATTACTGACCAAAATAACGATCGGTAACATAAATTAATTTACCGACGACAACTAGTGGTCGGTATTTCGATTAAAAAAACGCAGTGTTTATTAGTCTCATATTACCGACGACAGGTGCGATCGGTAATTTATAACTAAAACACGGTGTTTTATGTTCTTATATTACCGACAAATTACCGACCAAAATAATGTCGGTAATGTAAATTAATTTACAGACGACAGCTAGTGGTCGATCTTTTGATTAATAAAACGCAGTGATTATTACCGATGACAAGTGCAGTCGGTAATTTATAACTAAAAAGCGGTATTTTATGTTCTTATATTACGGACGAATTACCGACCAAAATAACGGTCGGTAATATAAATTAATTTACCGACGACTGCTAGTGGTCGGTATTTCCATTGACAAAACGTAGTGTTTAATAATCTCACATTACCGACAGCAGATGTGGTCGATAATTTATAACTAAAGCGTGATGTTTTATGCTCTTATATTACCGACGACATATTGGTCGGTAATCTTTCTCAAATGTAAGTTTTATGATAAGACAATTTCTTACCTACAACCCACTGTAGCCATCTGGCTACATACTCTAGTGGAGGGGGAGCGCGTGCAATGGAACTCTTTTTTTTCTTCTAATTTCGCGCGGGGATGCTACATTCAGGGGGAGAACTGAGAAGCAGGCGCGCTTTTTTTTTATTATTTTTTTTCTTTTTCTTACTTAATCATTAAAACTTTAAATTGTTATAACTTTTAATATATAAGTCCAAAATGAAAAAAATTATATCATTGTTTATCTAAATTCGAGCTCTTCAAAACAAGACCAGTCATAGATATGTTTTGACAACTTAAAAAAAAATTATTTTTACATATATACCATGATATTTTGATGTGAGGATGTATGTACATATTTTAATGTGAGAATGTACATGTTTTAATATAACGATGTACATTTAAATGTGAGAATGTACATGTTCTTTAATAAACATCTGTACATGTTTGTATGGTCATATGTACATGTTTGTATGACCGCCTGTACAAGTGTTCTTCCTTATATGTACAGGTTTTAATTTAAGGATGTACATATTTAATGATTCGTACAGGTTTATATGACTATCTATATGTTTTTAATGCGAGGATGTACATGTTTTTACGTGAGGATGTACATGTTTTAGTGAACATTTGTACAAGTTTGTATGACAATCTGTACAATTTTTTTTTTTTACGTTGTGTTCCATACATGTAAAAATATATTTTTTTAAGTTGTCAAAATATATCCATGACTGATCTTGTTTTGAAGAGTTTGAATTTAGATGAACAATGATATAACTTTTTTTCATTTTGAATTTATATATTAAAAATTACAATAATTTAAAGTTTTTATAATAAAAAAGAAAAAATTAAAAAAAAACAAAAACAAAAACACCGACATTGTTGAAAAAAAGAAAAAAAAACAACACCGGGGAGGGGTGGATGTCGGCCCCGGGGGTATGCGCAGGGTGGATGTAACCAGTACATTCACCGGTGGCAAGACTGGCCCTTATGATAATAACACTCGTTTTATTCTAAGCTGGCATTTTTACTTAAAATCAAATTCAAATTTTCCCTCTTCATTCCTTATTCCCTGATTATGCGAAAACGAAGTCTTTCTCCCTCCTACTACGATTCATAGCTTCAGCCTTCGTCTTGATTTTCTGCGGTGGCGCTCTTCCTCCTTCGTGCTGCCGAGGTGCCTGGTGACGCTCCCAACCAAGCTCAAAGTGCCGTGACCTACCACCCGTCACTTGGTGGTATCTGCCGTTCACGAATTGCCGTTGCTGGTGGAATCTGCCGTCCCCTCTCCAAGCACGGGTAATTCAATCTCTAATTCCCGAATTCTAGTTTTTAGGGTATGAACTCCATTGTGGAATTCGATCACTATCGTTCTTTGTATCTGTAACTAGTTAAGTTCGTGTATGTTGTTGCCGTAAGCGAACTGATCTAGGGTTTTCAATTCGGAATCCCGCCTTCCTCTGTATGTTTCAGCCACTGTATTATGTATAAACTGTGTGTTGCAGTCTTCGATTTGAGCCTTTGCGTTCTATCTGAATTTCATCCGACAGATTATATGTTCACGCCTGAGCAGGGATTTTGAACTTCACACTTTGACAGGCGTCTATTACCTGGGTTCATAGCTTCCTTGCCTTTGTTCATTTGTTTATATTTAGATTAATGGGTTTTGTTGTTTTATTTCCATCTTTCCTTTTGATTCTCAACAGAATCCCTAATCTCAGTCCGTTTTTGATTTCTTTTAGTCTAATGCATGTCTTGCAGGTGGCTTTGTTTAAAGCATATATCATTTCACGTTTATACTTGCAATTCCAGATTGCCATGAACTTGTATATCCCCTGTTTTAGCTTGTTACCTTCTTTTTTGATGCAAACTAGTTTTTGATTCTTTGCTAAACAAAGATCCTTGTACTGCGGATTGATCTAGCAATTAGGATTATGATTCCCCGTGCTCCCTGTACTCATGCACTTAAACCTGGTTTTAGCATTAGGTCTTTCTTTATGTTTGAAAGAAGAGCTGGTTAATTTAATCCCTTTCGTATGGCGTTGTCCAAAAGTAGACCTTATGACTGATCTAGGTGGCAAGAGTGAATTATTTCGAGTGCAGTGCCCCTTGATAATTCACGCTGTAGGGAAAACAAATTTCTTTTAAGAAAAGAGAACTGGCCTTCAATTTTTGTATATTGTCCTTCACAATGTAGATCTCGACTTATTGTAAGAGCCAATGTATGATATATCATGGGGCAAAGGAACTTTAGTTGACTTAGTGTTATAACCCTAAGTGGTCTCTTGATAAAACTTTAGCTGACTCAACGGACTAAATCAACCATTGATGACACTTTAGCTGATTAATGATAAAGCTTCAAGATAGAACCAACATAAATACTAACTATTTTCTTAATCAAAGTGCTTTATTTCTGTCTCATATCATATATACATACAAGTGCTTCAATTACATGATAAATTATTGACAGTTTTTGACAGTTTCTTCTCTAGCTGTCTTCTGACATCAATTTTTCTACCCTGATCTTACCTAATGCCTGATTATAATATGGTTTGATGCCGTAAACTGTAATTTGATAATGCTATTTATGATAGGAGACATACAACATTGTTAAAATGCCAATGCAATCTGAATATACAATCTGTCACTACACTTGTTATTGCTTTAAATTTCAGTTTTACTTTTATGTTTTACTTGCTTTTGTTATGTCTTTTTCTTACCTTCTAATCTTTGCTTCTTGGTCAGGTTGTACGAGTAAACACCCATATCCTTGCTTCCGGGTCAGGTTGTACAAGTAAACATTCTAGCTTCCGATAGGAAAGATTTGAATTTTTTTTCTCGTGATGAGTTTGACGGCTAGAATTGGGTGTATATATATAGCAACAATACAGTAGCAGCATAGCATGTCTAAAAGCTGTAGTAGCTTTTGAAAAATCTACATAAAGTTCCCTAGGTGGCCAAAAGTTTATATTTTTAATACATGTTCTTTTCTTTCTTCTTATACAATTAGAAACTAATATGTTCTAGCAACATCTAAGATAAATCATAAGCTGCACGCTTAGCATAAAGCTGGTATTGCCGCTGGTTCTCTTATCTCTTGTACTTTGGCGTAGCTCTCACCCAAGGTTCGTAGCTGTATATATAACAACTATTCTTACCAACGCGACTGACTTTGCCGCACGTGGTGCCATTATCAGGCATTTACAAAATGGAACACGGTGATTGTGAAACTCGGAGGCGGAAAAGGAAGATGATAGATCCTGAAACAGAGTATCTAGAATTTAAAAATGGGAATGTTGACGTGACGATAGGCAATGAATGGGAGCTCTACAAGGAAAATGTGAGACCGCTGAAACGAGGCCGCAACATCAAGCTATTGAATGAGGCCCTCAAATCTAACGCTTCTATTCAACTCAAGAACTCACTCCTTCGAACTCGCAGGTACAGTCCTCTTCCAAATAATTCATCAATGACACTCTGGGGCAAATCCAAGAACGGTTGATATATTGATTGAGTGCCTGTTCATCTCACAACGTGGAGAGCTAATTAGGCGTCCTCTTTTTATTTATTGGTTTGAAATTTCATCGAACTCAGGAAGCTCATAGAGGCAATTGATGAGTATGAAGGAGACGACCCACTTAAGCCATGGCTTGAGTAAGCAGCCTTTTCTTCTTCTCTATTTGTTTCACCATTTTGTGGCTGATACTAGCTGAAAGACCATACACAGGCGGGGTCATATGACCGTTTAGGATTTGATTAGCTATACCCTGGCCCAATTCCTCATTAATGAATGATTAAGGTTTCCGGTTTCGGGTTTAAGATCATATCACCCTCCGCTTACTTTGCTTGATTGCCTTTCTCACAGGTGTATGAAGTGGGTTCAGGAAGCATTCCCTGCCGGGGGAGAAACCTCCGGCCTGATTCTCATCTATGAGCAATGCCTGCGTGCATTGTGGCAGGATGATCGCTACAAAAACGATCTCCGCTTCCTCCAAGTGTGGCTGGAATATGTTGGTTCTTCTCCTTTCTGTTTTGTATCTGTAGTCTGTTTTTTCTTTTAATCTTATCCCGTGGTGCTCATTTAGAGTTTTCCCTGTCCTTGTCGATATGATATACTTCCTCGCAGGCTGAAAATTGTGAGGATGCCGAGGTCATTTATAGGTTCTTGGAAGCCAATGAAATTGGACTCAGTCATTCTGCGTATTACATAGCTTATGCTCAGCATTTGGCATCCAAAAATAAGATCAAGACAGCCGATGATATATTCACTCGCGGGCTATCGGCGTAAGAATGCTATGTTTTGCTTTCTCATGTTTGAATTCTATTACAGTGTGACCCAGAACTACATGGGAACTGGTTTCGCCTCCTTAAATGAACATCACATAGTTGTTAGATCGTTAGGAATCTTATCCTACCTTCTTGTTTGCTTTTATTTATTGCCTTGCTTCGAGAAGAAAGGCCCATCCAACAGAAAAGTTGGCTGCTGCTTATAGAAATTTCTTCGCACGTTCTATGATGAGACATGAAGCCGTCCCAGAAGTATGCCTTCTACCTTGTTAATCTATCATAGTAAAATGACCCGACACTTTTTCACTTAGTTGATTGATGATGGTCACTCTTTTTTCAGGAAGATTCTACGGAAGATCATCCGCGGAGCTTCGGTACTCTTCTGAATGGTATTGGTAGGTCTAATTTATATTCATCAATATTATAGCTAGCTATTTTTTAATCCTGTTTTATTGTCTTAATCATAAATTAAGACGTCGCTGCTGATGGTAAAGCTATGATCCACTTTACTATTGCAGGGAGGCAGGATGTTCAGAACATGGAGGGTAAAGGGTATGTAAGCCAATTGCCATTAGTTGTAAAAATATGAGATGAGCCTCTAATCAAATGTTTTAACTGTTGCATTCATATGGATTTTTAGCGGACTAAACTCACTGCATACATAAATGCTGTTTCGATATGGCTCACAACAGGGGTCAGGGTCAGTGCCCTCTTTCAGTGTATAAAGATAGCAACGTTAAAAGTCATTTGATGACTGATCAAGGTGGATTTTCTTTAAAGAAGGAATCACGGGCGTGGGGCAGTCTTGCTGGCCTCAAGGATAGAAACAAAGAAAACAAAGCAATACCTAGCAAGTGGATTAACTATCAGGTAACTGACGCTCTGGCTTCTTTTCAGACTAAAATTTTCTTCTGCAGCAAGCAATGTATGTAATCATAATTTTGAAAACAAGTTCTCATTTTGACCTTTACTTTCAGGTTCCCCAGAGGACGACTGGACAGAGAGTTGCAGGGACTGCCACAACCTCCATTCATGTGTTTGTTGATGACGAATGTTCAGGGTGACTTCCCAATTCTTATCAACATTGCTGATTACATTTGCTTCTCTTACTACCACCAGCATGCACACTAAGATGAGAAATGAAACTGAGCTCCCTGAACTTTGTTTTATCTTTCGTTAAAAAGGTCACGCCAAGCTGAACAAAATATTCAGAACTCATCCGCCTCTCAACCTAAAGATGATGAAGGAGCGCTTAAGAGGTAGAGATAACCTGATTTGGTATACGCATTGTTGTTTCATTCTGTCTATGACTAACGTGGTTTAACATGTATTGTGTCCATAGGGAAACGAAGTTGTTGAGACGAAATCCACTACGTAACTTTCCTGCTACCAGACTTCCACGATGATGATGGTAAACAACTACCGTGACTGACGTGTTGTCGATTCATCTGTATTGGGGTCTTGTATAATTGATCTTATCGTGGATTCATCTTCCTTTTTTTTCCTTTTTCCAAATTAGGGTCATTTTCCAGTGTTATCACCATAGAGGAAGAGAGGATTTGTATCCCCTTTCTTCGCTTTATTTTCGTTCTTTCATGGGATTAGACTCGTCTTTTCGGCCGAAAAGATAAAAGTGTGAGGTCTCATAATAGTGGTGTGTGTTAAGCCTTGATTAACACCATTCATTTACTCGCGAGGAAGAACGGGCTTCTTCTCATATCTTCTTCATCTGATTTAATGCATTATTCTGTTTTGGGCGTCAGTTCACTTTTTAAATTTTACGATTAAAGATTAGCGTACTGGTTGCTCTGACATCGAAAGCAAGGAGCGTTTTTTTTCAGCTGCGTTGAGCTTTTCGGGGGTCATAAACCAGATAATTAAGCGTTGTCCTTGTCCTTGTATTAAGCAATTTGTTAGTCTGTTAGCACAAGGATCATTAGTGCCTTGTTACATTGGACTCTGTTAAGTTCATTCTGCTATATATACACAGCATTACACTCCACCAGCTAATAAAGATCATTGGTATGCGCAGATTATCCCACTTGCATACTACAATCATAAGTGAAGAAGAAAAAACTTTGACAAAAGTTGAAAATTAACGATGTTATTAACTCATCATTTGCCAGAATAATCAAGCAACGAATGAAATATAGACACTCAATGGTTGAATTGTACAGATTTTACTAAGATGAATCCAACTCCAACTCCCACGAACAGGCTTATAATTATGATTATGAACATTGTGGCCAACGAGAAGACTAAACCAACCCTGATTCAGATGGTTGAGCTCCTCGCTCTTTTCAAAAGAAAACGCAATGAGAATATCCCAAGTGCAAGAGTCTGCAAGAACCAACCTTTTGCATTTGCAGGGTCAATCTTTTCCGCGAGATGCCATGCATATATCGCCTCACCCAAATGCAAAGCTGCACTTATTAGAAACACTCCCCTAATCATGTGCATTGACTGAAAAACAAAGAGAGCTAATGCTCTAGGTGTGTGGAAGAGCCTAAACTCTGGCAAATAAGTAACCGCAAATAGCTGCATCATTCCAAATATACAAAAAAACCAAGTGTAGATAAGTGGTCCCTCGAGGCTTGTTTTTTTCCTCTCTTGCCAATACAAAATCGTGGCATCCATCCCTTCTTTAGGAGTAACCACTGGAACATAGCCCAATTCTTGCTTGGCTTTAAGGAAAGAGAAATAATGCGTAACACCAACCTGCCAAGATATCCAAGCACAAATCATCATTAATTAGCACATTATCATATAATTGCCACCTGAAAGAGATAGAGTCTAAAGATCACTTATCTACCGAGCTTATACCAAGCCAAAGAAAATTAAACCCAACCTATGTTAGACCGTAGGCCAGGCCCACTCGGCCCATCTACAATATTCTAGAATAGTCTCAGACTCAGTTTGTTATTAGTGCATAATGTCTCCTTTACCCCTAAAGTACTAGTATAAATATACCGTCCCACTGTAGTGATCAATGCAATACACAATGAATATTATTACATTCAATTCTCTCTCTCGAATCATATCATAGTTTATATATGGTATCAGAGCCCTGATCTACAGTGGCCTCATATTTTTTTCTCTTCCGCCTATCTCCATCTCGTCTTCACCATGACAAATTCCACCGATGGATCTGTCAATTCTGATCCTCTGTCCCCCAACTGTTCGACCGACAACTCCAACAAAAAACCTGCCAAAATCCCCACTCAATCCATACTATCAGCAGCTGCAAATTTAATAAAGTTTAAGGGGGACAATTTTCGAATCTGGAAGGCGGTGTTGGTTACCTTTCTGAAAGGAACAGATCTGTTCAAATATGTAGATGGCTCTTCCACTTGTCCTGCTGTGACCATTGACGGTGCTGTCAATAGTGCCTTCACCACCTGGATCCAACAAGACCAGTTAGTTCTGTCAATTTTATTCACATCCCTCAATGATTCCATTCTAAGTCAGGTTGTCAATATCGACACCTCTGCCAAAGTTTGGACATATCTTCACGAAACTTTCGAAGCCACTACAAATGCCCAAGTAGGCCAACTTCACCTTCAACTAGCCTCCATCTTCAAAAAACCTACTGAGGACATCACATCCTACTATAACAGGGCTAAAGCTCTCGTCGACTCTCTATCTATTACCGGCCACAAGGTTAGCGACCGAGAATTTCAAAGTTATCTCCTCAAAGGACTTCCTGCTGATTATACTGCCCTTGTTTCCAATGTCCTCACTCGATCCACACCCTGCACCCCCAGCCAGATCTACAGTTTCATGCTCTCTAATGAAGCTTGGCTCTCTAATCGCACCACAGATCCTCTCTCTGATGTTTCACTAAATGCCACCAATATCACCACACACCAGCAAAAATCTCAGATCTCCTCAAATACTTCACGATCTACAGATCCTAGAACCAGAAGCAACAACAACTACAGAGGAAAAGGTCGCTACAATAATTCTTCCTCTAATCCCAGACCCTCAAACCCCACTACTTTTGCTGGCCATCCAGACACTAGACCCACCTGTCAGATCTGCAAGAAAAGAGGACATGATGCCAGTGTTTGTTGGAACAGATTCAATCAGAATTTTCAACCCCGTCCCCCCACCTATTTCTCTGCTAATGCCACAGGCACTACTTCTCATGGAAATGAGTGGATCGTTGACACAGCTGCATCACACCACTTCTCAGGGGACTTTGCCAAGTTAAATCTCTCTAGCTCTGACTACCATGGTCCAGACACAGTTTCCCTCGGGGATGGATCTACTTTGCCTATTCAGGCACAGGGACACGGTAGCCTATCTTTTTTCCCTCATACTTTCTCTCTCCAGAATATCATCCACTCTTCTTCTCTGAACAAAAACCTAGTCTCAGTTAATAAATTTTGTCTTGATAATCATGCCTTTTTTGAATTCTATCATGATTGTTTTCTTGTCAAGGATCTCAAAACCAAGGAGATTCTTCTCAGAGGCATTTCTAGAGATGGTGTCTATCTCCTTCCTGATCCAGTGCCCTCACCCCAACTAAGCTACACTACATCAGCCCCCAACACCATATGGCATCAGCGTCTTGGACACCCTAGCTCCTACATCACTCGTCTTACTCTAAATAAATTCCAGTTGCCTGTTTTAAAGCATTTTTCTACAGAATTATGTACTGATTGCTGTAAAGGAAAGCTTCATGCTCTACCACATTACACTTCCTTTTCTAGATCTAAGGACAATTTTGATCTACTGTTCCTTGATCTATGGGGACCGGCTCATGTTATTTCAGATTCTGGATATAAGTATTTTCTGATTATAGTGGATGATTGTTCTTGTTTTGTTTGGTTTTTTCCACTCAAACAAAAGTCAGATACTCTGACGGTTTTTACTGCTTTCCTCACCATGGTTAACACTCAGTTTAATAAGAAGGTTAAGGCTATTCAGACTGATGGTGGTGGTGAGTTTAGATCCTTCTCCACTCTCACATCCAAACATGGCATAAGACATCGGTTCACCTGCCCTCATTCTCACCCCCAAAATGGATCTGTTGAAACCCGCATCAGACACACTGTTGACAAGGGTCTCTGCCTGCTGTCTCAGGCCTCTCTCCCCCTAAGCTATTGGCCCTATGCCTTTCACACTGTAGTCTACCTTATTAATCGACTCCCAACCAAAACCTTGTCCTATCTCACACCATATGAAGCTCTACATTCTCAACCCCCTTCTCTCTCTCATTTAAAGGTTTTTGGATGCTCTTGTTTTCCTAACCTCAGACCCTACAATACCCACAAGCTCTCATACAGAACCACATAATGCATTTTCTTGGGTTATTCCCTCAACTCAACTGGATATCTTTGCCTTGACCCTATCTCCCCCAGGTTTTACACATCCAGGGATGTCTCTTTTCAGGAAACCTCCTTTCCTGGACCAAAACTGCTATCCTCCACCTAGACACAAGAGCCCATCTCTCATTCAAACCCTAGCTTATGAATTTCCTATCAAAGACCTAGGCCCTCTCCATCATTTCCTTGGGCTATCTATATCCAGAAACTCTGATGGCCTCACCCTCTCACAATCTCACTACATCCATAACATCCTTCATGAGACAAAAATGCACCAAGCCAAAGCCTGTCCTACCCCCATCTCAGACACCGATATTCTCGATGAACCCAACAGTCCTCCCTACCCCAACCCTACCTATTTTCGCAGTATCCTTGGCAAGCTACAGTATTTGTCTTTCACCAGACCCAACATAAGCTTTGCAATCAACAGAATCAGTCAATTTATGCATGCTCCGACTGAAAATCATTGGAAAGCTGTTAAAAGAGTTCTGCGTTACCTTGCGCATACCTCGCACTTGGGGCTTCATTTTCCCGCTACTCCTCTGAGTTCTCTTCAGATCTATAGCGACGCCGACTGGGCAGGGTGTCGTCTTGACCGCCGTTCCACAACTGGCTTCGCCATCTACTTGGGAGACAAGCTCGTAGCCTGGAGCTCTCGCAAACAGCGTACTGTGGCCCGCTCCAGCACTGAGGCATAGCTCAAAGCTCTCGCCACTGCCACTTCAGAAGGAATTTGGTTACAAATACTACTTGCGGAACTCAAAATCAGAACACAAAAAGCTGTGGTCTTGCACTGTGATAACATTGGAGCGGCTTACCTTTGCCAAGAACCCCATCTTTCAGAGTCGCACTAAGCATGTCGAAGTCGACTACTTCTTCGTTAGAGAGCGAATTCGCAGTGGCAGCTTGTCGATCTCCTTCATCCCCAGTGATTCCCAGCTAGCCGACGCCTACACCAAACCCTTGACCCGACAGAAG